>JAUZNJ010031470.1:0-14205 GCA_034780135.1 Jordanella pulchra | reverse complement strand
AGGCCTCTCTCATCTTTTTAAGTGGGAGAACTTGCACAATTGGTGACTGACTAAATACTTATTTTCCCCACTGTATCGTGTCTCTTCTAACACGCTGTGGTTGGTGAATCTTAACTAGAAGAATCTGCAGTTCATAACACGAGTTTAACTAATGTCATTATCAGCTCATTGATTAAAATGTGTTTAATTACATTTCTGGCCATTTTTACAGCAGAGGAACCAATATAACATCAAGCCTCTACATCTTTAAAGGCATAAAATGATAACCTGGATATAAAGTTGCATAAGCAAAAGGTTAGCTTACTTGATGTTGTGGGTTTATAGTTTGCCATCGATCCCTGAGATGTAAACCTTAAGACAGATGCAACAGTATGATGAAAACATTTCCATTTACTAAAACTTTGATCCTGTTAATTAACAGTTAGCAACAGCTTACTCTTCATAGATCCTAAGACATGTTTTACAGCGTTTAAATGAAGTCATTCAGATTGAGGTGTTTTTCTTTTCTGAACTAAAGTCAAATCAGATCTGTTGCTGAGGATAATCAAACATTTCATTGGGTTTTATTAGAATTGCAGGTTTTGTTTTGACGGATTTTTGAATGAATTGAATTCCAACCAGTTTTTCTTTGCAAATCATAGGAAAGCAGGCGATTTTTAAACTGTCAGATGGATTACTTCACTGCTTATGCTGACTGGTTGAACATTATGGTACGATGAACTTCTCAAATCTTTTATCTGTAGTCTTTTACATGACGTGTCTGTAAATAATTCCTTGTGATGGATTCATTTTCCTCAGATCACACAGCAGGTCGGCCGCTGTGGGCCCGTCGCCAGAGCTATAGACTCTGCTGATGTTGTCCTTTGTGTTAACATGGTGGAGTCTCTGGTGAGGAGAACAAACTTCTTCTTGATTCCTTCTTTTTTCTAACAAATAATTCATATTTGTCCCTTTTTAATCTTTGTGTTCCCACTGAAATCTTTCTTTCAGAATGCGTTCTGGTTCAGCCTGGGCTGGTGCATGATGTTTTTCATTCCAAGCATAATCTTTTCCATGAAGTTAGCTAAATACTACAGGAGGATGAAATACTCCGATGTCTTTGAGTAAGTAGAAAAAAAAAAAAAAAAGCAACGCTCCATTCATGTGACTGAAGCAGCCTGACTCTGTTGTTAATTTCTCTGTGTCCAGAAATCCCATCATTATGAACCACATCCCAAGAGCTCAGCTAAAACCCACCTGAGATGGGATGTTCGTGTGAAGCCTCCTCACAGCTCTGCAGGCACAAAAGTTACGGTCGAGGGGAAAAAAAAAAACAAACAAAAAAAAGCACATGGGGCAACACTGCACAGATGTGGCACATTGTCACTTGGGTAAAACAACTGAAAAAATATGAATTCACAAAGATATTTACTTGAATATATTTTTGTAAACCTTGGTTTTCACTGTAGGATGGAGAGGACACTGAAAATGATACATTTCATACAACACGTGTTTGCTTTATAAACCCATCTAGAGGGATTCTAGTCATATATGGAAGCATATAAGGGTTTATATATATATATATATAGATATATATATATATCTATATATATATATATTTCCTGTCTGAAATCAGCTGCTGTCAAAAATGCCACATGTCACAGTGGCAATGCCACATTTCTTGATTACATCTGTATATTTGCACATATTGAGGCACACATTTCTCTGTTCTGACAGATGTTTAGCAAACTATTGCCAATGGGAAACAAGTTTCTGAAATTCTTATTTTCACTTGCACTAATGTTGGGAACAGATGTCTTAATTGACTAACAGATTGCTTCTTTTTTTTTACTTTACAATGTCATAACTTTTTTTTTAACTGAGTAATGATATATTTTGACTTTTGCTATTAACATGAGATGGACTTTTGTTTCTTGGCGGTTCTGCAGAGTAAATTCTTTTCTTTTTTAGATGCAGCACTTTACATGATTGTTTGATATGATTTTTGAAGAGTTGGAACATTTCTATCAGCAGTTTCCCAAACTGTGAATAAAATTACCACTAATCAAGAATTCAGTAAGTTTTTTTTATTGGTTTCCATCTTCCTCACTAGGCAGTAGACGGCTCTGCATTGTGCAAATAGCTAGAGGTAATTTCTGCAATGCACGTGAGCTTTTACCACTCTACCTCATTAAAAAGAATGTAGAAATAATGTTTGGACTGATGAGGAAAAAAATGTTACAAATATTCTTTCACTTTTTTACTGCATGATTTTCTCACAAAAGCTCAAGATGATAAATAATCGTTTGTAACAGTTAACAAATGACGTCTACCATGCATAACACTTATGTCATGCAGAAACTCATGTTCTCTGATTTTTCAGAAGCAGTTATGCACTGGTTTAACAAAGAAACGAATCTAGGATCATCACAAGCATCACATCATCACAGCTGGTTATTGCAGTCAGATAGAAAAGTAACACTAAAACTTGTGAGTCACTTTGTGGAAATTCAGGACTTTACATTTTCCTTGTCATTTTTTAAAGACATCATTCTGTGGTGCAGTTTTTTTTTCTGATTAGCAAATAGCTTTCTCTACCTGAGCCAAAAGTAGTTTAAGGACAAGTGCAAACATATAGAGAATGCTTTTGGCAAATTAGGTGAAATGTAAGTTTCTGCCCAGTTTATTTAACAATGTTTGCAGAAGAAAATAGTCAAAAAAAGAGAGAAAATGGACAAAGGTTCACTTTCCAGCACCAGAAAGGCCTAGTTAAAGTTCAAACATAAATCCATTTGAAAATCTGTTACAAAACCAGAAAATATATCTTCACAAAGGCCTTCCATTAAATATAACATCTGGATTACATTATGGACCATAATTTAACAAAAATGTATGACTTTGTCTTGGTTATCACATTGCATTTCAAGAAATGTGATGTAATGTGACAAAATTAAAAAATACATTTATTGAAGAAAATCCTGTAATATGAGGTCCAGCCTGAGTTCATATGTTGGAATCTTAGCAACAGGTTTTTATATTTAAATAAATGAGACGTCTGGGTCTAATCTTATTGGGAAAACAAACTCTCGTTTCAGACATTTTAATGACAAACAATTGCATTGACATTGCAAAAACTACTGCAGAATCAAACCTGTGTTTCCATTGTTACAAAAGTGTGAACATAACTGTTAGACTTTAAAAAAAGGTTTCAGACCCTAAAGCAATCTGCTTTCAATAACACATTGGTCATCTCTGTCATAAATGTGTTTCTATAAGGAATGTTGTATCAGTCAACATGGAAATACAGTAAAGACCTTCAGGGGAAAACCCAAACTAAATTTTTGAGATAATGATCCATGATGGAAAAACAAACCAGGGGCAGCAGTACGTCTATCAAATCTGTGGTCTAAAGATGTTTCTAAGTCAAATATATCTTTGTTTCAAGGTGATGGAGCTTTGTTGCACAAAAGCTCGACATGTGATGAAAATGTGCTGTAATGGAGTCATCAATTTGTGCTGCTCTGTGACGATTTCCAGCGGCTCTGAGACGGAGTGAGAAGGGAGCAGCAGAAAGCAGAAAACCAGCCATGGTTTAGATGCATTAGTATTTAAACGGTGGAAGCTATAGTTAGAATAAGTCAATCAAGTCATAACAGCACAAGCATGACCCCAAACTGTGAAATGAGAGACACAGGATTCTGAGAAAAACCCATGAGGTTTAGATCAGCTGGAAGAGAAAGAAACAATTGCTAAATGTCATGATTTTTGCACCTATATGTTCCGTCTTATTAAAACTAAACCCTATTTCTGGTTTAGAAGCGAACTAATCACCTACTTTTTAACTCTGTTGCTGTGATTACATCTTCACTCCTTCAAACAGAAGCTGGAGTTTACCTGTGAGAGCCCCACAGGGGCCGCCATTGTCCCACATCTGCTCCAGCTACAGTCAGGAGTCTAAAGGTGTAATTAAAATCAATCCTGAGTATGAAAACACCAGAGCTGTATAGTTTAATGTTCCGATTATCCTGAAATGATCCGAGCAAACCTGAAACACCTTTTAGGTTTATATTAACAATCAGGTTTGTGTTAAAGTAAAATGTTTACTCTGATTGTTAAAGTGCACTTAGGCCATGTGTTCTAAGACATAACTGAATAATGAATTCATTTTAGCAATTCAAGTCAAAAAATGTAACTATTCCACAACGTTCTCCTTGATATTTTCCACCACATTTTTACCTTCCATTAAACTTTCCATAATTATGTTTGGAAGAATAATCTTAACATCTTGTAGCTTTGCCTCCTTGAAGACAAGGAAAGATTATAGCATGGCATTACTTCATATTTTTTCCCCAATATTAGTAATTTCTGAAAGTTAAATGGAAGGAAAAAAAATTACTAGATAATCAGAACCTTGAGGATTGCAGAGCAAAGTTTTTTGTTTTTAAGAGTTAGAACATAAACAAATTGTTCCCGATTGTTCAACATTACTTCCTTCTACTAAACACTCCAATAAGACCTAAAGTCTCTGAATTAATGACACATCTCTGTCTTTGTTGTTTTTTAATTTATTTATACAATATTCGATCCTGTATGTCACATCTTGCAATAATTGATTTATTACAACACATCTGTTCTTCCTTGTTTTTAGATAGTCTTCATCTCACTTTAATCTTTGGAATGAATGTTTTTTAACACCAAAAAAGTACATTTTAATCATCTTGCTTTCCCCTAAAAAAAAAAAGAGGACAAATAAGTTTTACATTTTAACTTTTAATAGCATAGAAACATATGCTGATAAATACTTTTAACATGTTTAACACTAAAATCCTCTTGTGACCATTGACCAAAATGATCGATACCAACAAGGAATTGAAATAAGCTGCAGCAATAAGCAGGAAAGGTTGAAGGCAGACGAGTATCGAACATGCAGCAGTCAGAGTAAGCGACCTGTGTGGGGGAAGTCAGGGAGTTTCCACAGTATTTCAGTACATGTTCAGCATACTGATCTGAGATCAGCAGGGCAGGTTATATCGTGTTTGTTAAAATCAAGACACTACAGTGAGGAATCTGAGAGTAAACTGAAAAAGTGAAGAGAGGAGGAGGTTACAAAGATCGGGTTCTGCGTTGCTCGTTCTCCCTCAGGAGACGCAGCAGAAATGTGACACCAGTCTGAAAGGCATAAACCAAGTGTGATTGTTATTCAGCACAAAGGAGGGACAAGCCTCCCACCCACACAGTTTTAGTAGTCTTTAAAAGGTTTTAAAAGTTAAAATAAATTAAAAAAAATATGGATCTTTCCATATTCGTGTACGAAATAAAAGATTTTTTTAAACAAACTTTCCACTCCGTTTTCGTTAGCATAAACCACTGAAACATCTTAAGACAGAAAATCTTAATATTAACAGAAGCATCCAAAGCTCAAATCAAAGAATACTGACTGGTGACATAAGTGCAGAGTGAAAAAGGGCGTCTCTAATAATATTATCCTCATTGGTCCCATGAAGGACGACGTACCAGATCTTATGCAAACAGCCAGGAGATCAGTTTGGTTGGAACATGTCCCCCAATCACACACACACGTGCTTGAATCCCAATAAGATTAGCACTGAAATTGAATTTAAAGTCCAAAATGTGAGTCAATTTTACTGGGAATTTAGTCTGGAATGTCTCGTGAGTTGGGTTTAGAGGGGACAAAATGGATCCTGGAGAGGAAAATGGAAGACAGCGAAAGGAGAGCTTGGTTATCCCTAAAGCTCAGTTAATGTTTAAACAAGTTTCATATTGAATGTGAAACTAAACGTCAGCAAAAGAACCTTGACCCCACCCGTCTTACAAACACAAACAAATAGCAAGCTCCCTGTGGCTCTCTGCTTAAAGGACTAAGACACTTAAAACACTCAGATGTCGCTTTTGTTTTTTTTTTTTTTTTGGACCTGCAGCTCTTTAAATACCAAATAACTTCTGATACAACTTACATTCACTGAGCACATTTACAGCAATAAATTAAGGCTTAAGAGGTAATTAACACTGCGGGAGAAGAAAGCTTTCATAGCAACGGCCATAAGGCAGGGACGTCTTTTAAAGGCGTAGTTTTGTTAAGATATTTAAGGCTGCAGTTCGCTCACCTGTAGTGGGCTGCTGTCTTATCGCAACAAGTTTATAAAAAACAAGATGCTCGGAGGAAGTTAATCAGATTTTAGCCAATAAATTAACTGTAGCTGTATATTAGCGTAGGACGTTGTGTAAACAATGATAGTTCCAACAGCCTGAGTCTTTGTGAACGTGTGGATAGTTAATATCCGCTAATTAGGGGACATTACATGTCTAGATGAAAGTCAATAACTATAAAAAGGTGTTAGATCAGATCAAATAGGCAGAATAATAAAGAAAATAAACAGCTGATCGAATTAGCTGTTAGCTTTAAACAAGCTCTAAGGTTTTCTAATTTTACCTCAAATAATCCAGACTATTTAATCAGCGGATTAGTAAATATGTTACTTTTCAAGCAGTTCTACTGTCTTATTACAGTAACCTTTATATTAATTTAATCTAATAAGGTTGGTGTTAAATAGGCTGGTGCTAAGAACAGTTATGTTCCCATGCTGCAAAGATTTAAAAGATTAATAATCCTGTGGATTCAGTATTTACAGCAAAGGATTATTTACACCTGTAGGATCTTCAGTAGTCGTTTTTATAGAATTCACTTGTCGCATTTCGACAGACAACCTTTTAAAAAGCCACTCAGTTGTGTCAGTTTGCTGATCAATCTTCAACATCTTATTTTTTGTGCTAAAAGTAAAACATTCATTTTAGGAGCAGTTCTTCCTCGTTGGATTAAGTTCATGTAAATCCAAACGGGTCTGCAGTCAGAACCGCGCCGGACCTTTGAGCGTTTGTGTTAGCAGGTGGGATCTGTTCATGTGTTTCTGCGTGAAGAGAGTCTGCGTTTCCGTTGGACATGGAGCTTGCCAGCTCCGTGGGCTGGCGGGGAAGAGCGGGAGGCGGGTACGACGGGGACTGGAGGATGTCGGCGTACCGCTGGCTGGGCTTCGTCTCCCTCTGAAGAACTTTTCTCAGCAGCGGCTTCAGCTGCCCTATGGTTAGCTGGCTGCTGTGGGTATCTGCAAAAGGGTTGGGGGTCGAGGCGGTGCAGCTGGAGGGAAGGTTTTTGAGCACCAGGTTGAGGATGGTGGTGACGGTGTAGTCTTCAGGGCACAAAGCCCACAGCAGCTCCAGGTAAGGGTCCAGCTCCCTGTGCTGAGTCACCTCGCAGAGCAGAGAGTTGAAAATCTCTTTGTTGAGCAGCGGGCTCTGTTTGCAGAACTGCTGGGCCACCTGGGTGACCCTCTCCCACTGACGCTTGCCCATAAGGATCCTCAGCGCCTGCAGGATGGCATTGGGCCTCCCACTGACCAGCAGCAGCTCCACCTCGAGCTCCTGGTGTTGATCTGCTCCTGGGTTAGGGTTGGAAAGGACCCACAGGGCTCGCTTATAGAGAGGCACGTTGTTCTCCCCGCCCTCCCCTCCTCTCCCACTGGAAAGGCCCCAGGAGGAAGAAACCAGGCTCAGTCCCAGCACTGCAGAGCCCTGCTGCTGCTGGGAGAGCTCTAGAAACCTCGGCAGCCAACTGGGCTGGAAATGAAAGACCGACTGGCAGAGAAGTTCGAACACAGGCAGAGCAGCGGGGGAGCTGGGAGCTGCAGCTTTAACCTTACGGTTAAAATCGCCTCTCAGACCGTGGCTGTGTTTCGACTGTCCGTTTGCAAACAGATAGGAGTTGGGACAAGGACTGAGGACTGTTTTCCACACATCTGTGGAGGCCCTGCTGGACAGGGAGCCGTCCCCGTTGTAGTGCAGCTGCAGCGCTGCCTGTGCAGCTTTCCACGCCTGGCTGGGGAAGATGCTGAAGATGGAGTTTAGGTAGAGCAACGCTTCTCTGTCCAGCTCAGAAGACGACAACAACCTTCCCACCTCCTTCTCCACCAGACTCTCACACATCGACTCCACCTCTTTAACTCTCCCCCTCACTAAACTCCCTTTCAGCTCCTCAAGAGAGACCAGACCCCTGAGCTCGCCCTCCAGGGAGGACATCAACTTCTCATGCGCTGCTATATATTCATCTGCTCCGTTCTGTTTCACCTCTGTGTCATTCCTCCTCAACCCTGAGTTGAGGTAGTTCCTGAGGATAGATGCTAAAGAGGTGGGAGCCTGGAACCGCCCCCCTTTCTTCAGGATGTCCACGGTGAGCTGCGTGCTGCTGAGGCTCCTCTGCTGGTAGTATTTGCAGGCCTCCTCGAACACGGATTCAACCAAGAGGGCTCCAGGACCCTCCACCGGACCAGTACCAAGAGGCTTCCCTGTAGAGTCCTTTTCCACAAGCATAAAAAGTCCAGTTTCTGAGAAAAGATGAGGAGTTCCTTTTTCAGTCTGGTTTGCATATAACAACCCCTCTCTCTTTAATGCAATCTTTTGCAGCTCTCTACCACAGTTCATCTCCAACAGATGCAGGGTTTTCCCAGCTATTAGAGCCACGGTGTCTGCATACATGCACATGCTTATGTGAGAGTCCTGCTGAAGCATAAAGTTTTCAGCCAGCTTGTACACCTGTCGCATTATCCCGTCCTTCTGCAGGAGATACAGCCAGCCTGTGCTGAGGAGCAGCAGCAGGCCTCCGCAGCCTGTGGGAGAAAAGCTGCAGATTTCTGGAGGCTGAATGTCTGATAGATATCCCAAACTATCAGTAACCAGTCGCCTAAAGTCAGATTCGTTTGCTGAAAGCTTCTTTATTGGGGTGTTTTTGCACACAGTGCTGATGGCGAAGGAATGGTGGTGAGGAGACCACGTTAGGAAGAATTTGGAGATGCACAGCTGTGATTGGACCTTTAGATTAGGCAGAAGATGAATGCAGTCACCTGAGCCGATGACAGTATATTTAGGATTATTGTGCAGGACGATTTTCAGCCCTCCGAGGCTCACCACTCCATCCTCCACCTCCCAGTCCCGTCTGCAAATGCAGTATCTTAGCTTGTTCCTGGAGGAGCTGAGGACAGGGGAGCTCTCTGAGGCTGGTCGCTCCTCACACCACACCAGGAGGCTGGAGCAGGCGCACACAGACACGACTTTGGCCCGGGGGCTGTTGCACAGATCCGAGGTCTGTAGGAGATGCCAACCGGTCTTGCACTCCAGGAATTTCCAAAACTCGGCTTTCCCATTCTCATAAACAACCACGGCAACAGCTCCGGTCCGCTTGGTTCTGTTATGGTCCAGGTAGAACACGTCCACTATGGGGAGTCCACCTTTGGAGCACACGTCTAACTTCTTCGGGTTGAGAGCCAGCTGGGGTCTTTCCTGCTTGTCAAAAGTCATGAGACCAACCTTAGGCTGGCGGAGGAGGACATGGATGTGAAGCCCATCTGGGCTTACACGAACATCTGACAACCTGCTTCTGCTACGCTCGTCGTTAGAAAAAGTTAGCAATTCACTCAGCTTCTGGTTTCCAGCAAAGTCTCCGAAATCGGACAGCTCCTCCAACACAAACTGTGACATATTCGCGGTTCTGTCTCGCGTAATTTCCCTCACCGCAACTCTTATGGACAAGCCTGTTAGCTTGCACGGCTCACGAGTCCCACCTCTGGCTCCAGCGGGGCTAGCATAGCGGGTCTGTCAGGTCCGGTGGAGGGATTCATGTCTTTACCGTCCGAGCGGAGGGATGCGAGGGTCTGGCAGCTTTACGCTGCCGTAACTTCATGCTTTATAGACGAGATCGGAGCTAAACTGATAGCTGACAGTATGAAGGTTTGGTGAAGCACAGCGAGAGGAGGCACTGTATTCATTCCGATGCTATGCTAGCATTCCTCTAACATCACGGGATTGATAATTTCCGGATACCAAGACTGTTCTGCATAGAGAGGAGGAGCCGAGCAACGGCTGCTGGACGGCAAAGATTTTGCGAAGAAAAACGGAGGGGCCACTCTGTTGATGTTTTCTTCTGTTGGACTTGTAATTACAGTATAAAGGAAAGGAATTTTATATCTTTATTTTTAAATCAAATACTGAAAAGTGTTGAGTGAATATTTAAATATGACCCTTATTTTCAAATCTTAATACCGTTTCCGAATCGGGTTGAGGTTTGGACATGATTGAAGGGCTTATATATATATCACCATATTTCAGCAGGGGAGCAGATATGCCATATTACTTATTTTTCAAATATTAAGTCTCCACTGGGATCTCTTCTAGCGGAAGCAAGGCTAGAACACTCCCAAAGAGAGACACTTAGAAGAATATCACTCAGCTTTATCAGTCAAGATTTTGTGCATATTCAGGTTTTGCAAGACAACATTGAACCTTTAATCTGACTGGACGATCCGTTTGAACTGGATATATAAAGTGAAATTGGAGCTACATAAATAAAATGAATTTAATTAATTCACTAAAAGTGTTTGTTTTTTTTGTAGATTAGTTGATTAATAGAATGGTCAGGCTTAAACTGGTGTCCAGAAGAAGCTAATTTTAAACACGTGCTTACCTTCACTGTCAACACGCACCGTTGCTATGGTAACTGCTAAACAAGCTACCGACGCTTGTGTTTGGTAGTTACCATAGTGAGTCCGTCAGTCACTGCTGACACTGGAAGAGGAGCACATTAAGTTACAAATGTAGGTGGAGAGTAGTTTAAGTTGTAGATGTCTGTGTGGAAAATGTCTTTTCACGTGGGAATAATTAGATTTCAGCCGGGGTCGCGTCTTTGGTATTTTTAAATGTATATTTTGCCTAAATTGTGATATAGAAACTATGAATATTTTACACTAACATTGGCTGTAGGACGATGATATTGGTATCCTAAAAAACTGTGAGGTGTTTTATATCGAAGAGCCAAAAGTAGCAACTGTTTAATAAAAAACAGTAGCTCGAGGATTTGGGCATATGTGCTGCACTTCATCTTCAACACGCGCTGTTGCTATAGTAACTGCCATACACAAGCTACAGATGCGGTTGGTGAGTCTGTCCGTCAAGAGGAGCGCATTAAGCTACAAATGTAGGTGGAGAGAAGTTTACATTGTAAATGACTGAGAAAAATATGCATTTTTGTGGTAACTTGCGTTCACTTCAATACGGAGGCGTACTGCATTCACTAGATAAAAAATTGTAATTACCAGATCTTTTCCCGTAATTACGAGATAAGGTGTCTGATTTCTTTTTATCCAGTGAATGCAATGTGATTCCCCATTTTTGTCTACATCTGTTGTAATGTTGTAGACTCCCGCTTATTTATTTTATATACTTCTTAAATGTGCATATTTTATCTAGTTTATTTAATATTTACACTTCTACTTAATTGTTTGTACTATTTTCTAGTTTGACATTGAGCTGCTATGGAAACGAACTTTGTTTAATTTCATGTTAACGTGTTGAAATGACAAATGAAAACTCCTTGAAACATGATGTTGAAATAACATATTGCTCATCTTTGGACCAAGCAGCAAGATGAGCAGCAAAGAGAGATATAGAGGGATAGCAGGTAGTATAAAAGGACAATACTGTGTCAGAACTGTTTTAAAAGTCAGATTTTTTATGCATGATAATTGAAGTCTTGTGTAAGATTATAATAGAAATATGTTCAAAAGCTGGCATTCCTATACAAGAGTGAACAGATTAGACACTATCAAAAACATAATAGTGTTATAGGGCTTGGGTGTCTGTTTTTTCAATATTAAAGTAAATATAAAGCAAATCATTTCAGAATGACCTGAATTTCTTTTGTGACCCATTTCTAACCACTTGAAGATAGAAGCCTAAAAAAAAAAAGACGATCTAAAAATCAAGTTTAAAAGTTTATAAAGTGAATGTCTGGCAGGGGAGACAGGAGAAGAGAAATGCACAGTCCAGCCTATTCAATAGTCATGATGCTGTTGTTTTTGCTCCTTATCTCTCTGAAATATAAATAATTATATTAAAAACATTTCCAGGGGAGCATGCTGCCAAACCAGCCTTTAAGTTCTGACTCTTGAACTCAGTATTTTCTGGGCCTTGCATACGGCGCTGACTATGGCATCATGCAGTCACCTGCATACAGTTACCTAAGAAAGACTGTAAAGAGGTAACTTTTTTATTGCCATCATGATAGTAGAGCAAACTATTGAGGTACGATTTAGTGTGGCCCAGCCCTACTGAGGATTTCATTCATCAACCATACTGGGATGTAAGAAAACCATGCTATAATGTTAAACACGGCAATGATGAACTGGAATAAATAGGAATCCTCAGAGCTTCTCATGATGTTTTAATTGTAGTCATGATGTTCTGGTTTAACTGAGACATCCAACATATGAACAGTTCTCAGCAGTGTTTCCTACAATGAATCTTAGATGATGAAATGTGAAGCATTGATCATCATCACCGCTTTAATTCCTCTTAAGTCATTGGTGTCCTTGAAGGGTCACCGCCTGGTGGGCGGAGTCTCATGACACGAGTACTTGAGCTTAAGAAGGTCTCCCACCACACTGATAGGGCTCAGAGAGTTATAAAAAGAAAACAAAAAACATTTAGACTTTTAGCCAAAAGACCTGTGAGCAATAAACAGACAATGATCAGCTGGATCACAGGGTTCTGTTAGATCACAGGGTTCTGCTGTAGATCACAGCGTTCTATTAGATCACAGTGTTAGAATAATGTAATGATTGTAGTGTTTTTATCTAATGTTTGCTTAGATGATTTTTAGAAATGTTGGTGATGCGTTTTTACTTTAACTTGTAGTAGTTAGATACATTTCATAATGTGTGTATATATTCTTGAAGAAAGGAGACACTTCAAATTCCTTCAGTCTGCATCACTGTGAGAAGAGCCTAAAGATCCTTTTCCAATGTGCTCCGAGGTCATAAGTGTAACAGATTTATGATATGACCACACTGAGACTTTGTTTGGACGATCACCAAAGTAGGAGACTGAGGGGGAGAGAAACGGCTGAAGGATCCATATCATGATCCTGAGGTGAAGAGTTAACGATGACTGCCTTGGTTTCTGAGAGTTGCCAGTCCCATTAAGAAGGAGGACATCCTGTGTGGAGAGCTGAAGGAAGGTAGAGCTATAATTATTCAAAGCTGGACCCTGGACATAGGAGGATTGGTTGTTTGACAATATATTGAAGATATGTACATCTGGTGTAGAACCCCCATCCTTAGAAACATTTTAATACTTACACCCATTTTCTTTAAATGAATAAATCTGTAGACTGAGGTCATACAAACCCGGAACTCACAGAGACAAAGGTCTGTGGTTCTCCGCCTGCAGGAAAAGATAATCTTCCACTCTGATGTCTTCTTTTAATTCTTAAGTGAATGAACCTAACACATAGGGTTCAATTAGATCACAGGGTTCTGCTGGATCACAGGGTTCTGCTGGATCACAGGGTTCTGTTAGATCACAGGGTTCTGCTGGATCACAGGGTTCTGTTAGATCACTGCGTTCTGCTGGATCACAGGGTTCTGCTGTAGATCACAGGGTTCTGCTGTAAATCACAGGGTTCTATTAGATCACAGGGTTCTGTTGGATCATAGGGTTCTATTAGATCACAGGGTTTTGCTGGATCATAGGGTTCTGTTAGATCACAGGGTTTTGCTGGATCACAGGGTTTTGCTGGATCACAGTGTTCTGTTAGATCACACGGTTCTGTTAGATCCCCGAGTTCTGCTGGATCACAGGGTTCTGTTGGATCACAGGGTTCTATTAGATCACAGGGTTCTGTTGGATCACAGGGTTCTATTAGATCACAGGGTTCTGTTGGATCACAGGGTTCTTCTATTAGATCACAGGGTTCTGTTGGATCACAGGGTACTATTAGATCACAGGGTTCTGTTGGATCACAGGGTTCTATTAGATCACAGGGTTCTGCTGGATCACAGGGTTCTGTTAGATCACTGCGTTCTGCTGGATCACAGGGTTCTGCTGTAGATCACAGGGTTCTGCTGTAAATCACAGGGTTCTATTAGATCACAGGGTTCTGTTGGATCATAGGGTTCTATTAGATCACAGGGTTTTGCTGGATCATAGGGTTCTGTTAGATCACAGGGTTTTGCTGGATCACAGGGTTTTGCTGGATCACAGTGTTCTGTTAGATCACACGGTTCTGTTAGATCCCCGAGTTCTGCTGGATCACAGGGTTCTGTTGGATCACAGGGTTCTATTAGATCACAGGGTTCTGTTGGATCACAGGGTTCTATTAGATCA
>JAUZNJ010031469.1:0-14206 GCA_034780135.1 Jordanella pulchra | reverse complement strand
AGTTTCACTTTTTAAATGGAATTACTGAAATAAATCTACTTTTTCATGGTATTCTAATTTTATGACCAGCACCTGTAAGTTAATCTATTTTCAGTGTGAATGTCCTGCTGGAAGGTGAAGCTTGAATCCAGTCTGCAGACTTTTGAAAAAGCTTTTCCCACGAAACAAAAACAATATTGCTAAAATATACCAAAAAGCACAAAAACAGACCTGGATGCGTAACATCAGAATGTGGTTGGCCTGCTCCAGCTTCTTTTGCCGCATTTCGATATCCTTGGCTCTCTGCTGTTCCTTCTGTAATTTCCTGATGTAGTCTACAGAGGCTTTGAGAATGGTGCCTTTATTCCAGCGCATCTCTCTGTTTGGGAGCAGATAAACAGGATCATCAAAGGCAGATGAAGAAAACAAGCTGAATCTTAACCTGAAAGTAAAAGTGGAAGGAAAAATAAAGACATTTTCATTACTTACGGGTCACTGGATTTGGGGATCAGAGTACCCAGCTCCTTAATTCGGTCATTTATGTTGAATCTTCGCCTACGTTCAACTGTAAAAAGCACAAACAATCCGTCAAAGTGCAGAAGGAAAGGAACATTGGTTCTTTGGATGAAAGAAAAGGAGAAGAGACTTACTGAGGTTATGGTTGTCTTTCTTCTGCCTTTCTTTCAATAATGCTTTGGTATCGGCGTCTAAAAAGAAACGATTTTAAAATGTTATGGTGGAACGAGAGGCTGAAATACGTTCCATGATCACAAAGACAGAAGTTAATGTGAGTGAATTCTGTACCAGTAATTTCCCTTTTAATTTGCGGCAGGTCAGCGGGGCAGGAGTTGCTAACAGTGAGAGCAGGACCTGCCATTCCAGGGCTGTTGTAAACATCCAGCAGAGTTCCTGGGAGCTACAGCAGCAACACAGTTACCATGCATGTAATTAACAATATGAACGAGGACAAAGAAGTATACATGCCAGAGCTTCGAATAGGTACAGTGGCATCCAAGCCAGCTAAGAAACAGACTGCATTAAAATATTACAGCTTAGAGTATTTACCTCGGCCTCTTTCCGTTTCTCGTCCTCTGAAAGCATCACCATAATCCTCATTATTCAATTTCTCTTACAGGCTTTCCCCCTCAACCAATTATTAGTTAACCGGGTACTGTTCATTTCTAGTCAGCATATTCCACTCTGTCTCGCTTCCCCTTGTCAGCCAGGCTGTGATGGCTTCGGCCCGCCCAGGCAGCACTTCTATGACGAATCGTAAGCCAGTGCCAGAAATGTATATTTACTCCCACAGCCTCAGAATTCCTCACATAAAAGACACCGTCCTTCCAAGCACTTAAGAGTGCAAGTGGTGCGACACAGTGTGCTCAAACCACTCGGTTATTTAACAATACCAGAATAACCCGTCCATCCTGAGGAAATGTTGAGAAGGAAGTATTCACAGTCCAATAAATGCATTGTTTCTCCTACCGTGCTCGGCAGCTGGAGACCTGAATCAATCAAGGTAATGATGTCGTCATTGAAGCTGGATTCAAGGCTGATGATGTCATCGATCACGTCGTCAATCTAGATGCAGAGAAAGCTATTTAGTTCCACACTATAAGCACAATGAGAACGTAAAGCTTGAAGCTCTAAACAGTTTGGCTTTAAAGAAAGGCTGCAGGCTACCGTTCAGCTATAGGTGTAATATTCTACATCCTATTGTGACAACAGACCAACGGGGATGTGATAACAGAAGGCATGCATCGTCCTGGTGGGAGCTTCAGGCTCAATAGTGCAAAAACAAACACAGTTATTAAGCTAGAAATGAGAAGAGGGATCTGGACTGAACTTCCTCAAAAAAGAAATCCAGTGAATCTGCTGAACCAATAACAGACCATGTTGTGCAATCTGCTGCAAGAGAATGAAACCAACAGACAGCCACCAGAATCAAAGACAAGGAATTTCCCGTACTTCCTCCTTGTTGGATCCGATGTTAAGTAGAGCCATGGGACTGTTGGGGGCGCTGCTAGCAGAGGGGCCGACTTCAGGGGCCGAGCTGGACTGGTGCACAGGGGACACGCCGAGAGACTGAGTGACCGCCTTGTTTCCCAGAGTGGTGGAGAGATACTGCTTGACTTGTTGCCTCTGTGCCTGCTGGATGTGGTACTTAGTGGGATTCTCCAAGTGGGTCTGAACCTGAAACATTTCAGCAGAAAATAGATGCTCTGAATCCCAAAGAAACAATACAGGAAATAAACCCACCACCTCATGTACAAAAGGCCGAAATAAAACGCAAGACTTAAACACAAGGATTTGATCATTTGTTCTATTTGATATCGGTGTTTTTTTTTTTATTTCATTTTTTGTTCATTACATTTTATTTTATTGAAACAGGTGGAGAACCAGAAAGCATCCAGTGGCATCTTATAATAGTGACAAAAACCCAAACATCAATATTCAAAATCCCTGCTTAGAATCTCTTTGTTTGTCCTCAAAGTCAGAAATGCACGAGGAGTCCAACAATGTGGAGACATTACTGTGATTTCAGCAGGACTGAGGTCAAACTTGACTAATTTTACCTACAAAAATTGTAAACAGAGAGGATTCATTCATGTAAGGGACCATTTATCCAAAGATATTTTATGATCTGCAAATTCTCCTTTTAAACGAAGGAGCCTCAATGTGAAACTGCCCTACAAGCAGACTTTTAGCAGCAAATATATCTCATTGGGAATGCTTCTTGTTTAATATACATTATAAACTAAAGAATCACATGCAAACCATCCAATGGATGTACTGCTGCACCCCAGTTCTAATGCTGCGATGGTGGTAGGAAGTGTGTCAAGCTTTTGGTTTAGTAACAGACAATTATCCTGTGATCCAGCAGTTCAATGTTTTCTCTCACTTCAAGGCCTCCAGTTTCTGCTACTTAGACACTATGGAGGCTGTTTCTTTATACCAAAAGAAAACAAAACAAACTTTTTTTTTTGTCTTTAATGGGTTTGATCTGTGACCAGCCAAACTGTTTGAATAAAATCTGATTTTTTTTTTTCCAAAAAAGAGGAACACCAACTTCATGGTGCTTTAAAAGTGGCTGACGCAGGTTTTTTTTTTTTTTTCTTTTTGTAAAAACCTTCAGACTCGTTTTGCTTCCTGACAACTTAAGCAACAAAGCATGTAAAACAGAAACCCTTTATAACAGAAGATTTAGTTGCATTAACATACAGTATATGAGAATTAAAAAGAATATGGGAAGTGGAAACTATTTTGAAGTCTGTATATGTCAGATTGCAGACGCCATGCGATGATAAAATAAACAAGAGATTAATAGATATAAATCTAAAAAGACTAGCTGCTGGGGGTCTTTCTCAGCCTCAAGTTATAGTATCAATGCTTGTATTGTTTAAAAGAGGAAGCAGATGGAGCAAGAGATCAACAGAGGTCGGGCACCATCATCAATTGTGGTAAAATAACAGCTGAACCAAATAGCAAACCTGCTACAGTGTTTAGAAAGATCCACGATCCATATCTGATAATAAACTATGATAACTGAGATATGAATCATGCACAAAGGAAACCTGAAGACCTGCATCATCCATGGGAGGAGCTGCTCCTCCTACACATCTAACGGAGTCACCTCAGCCAGTTTGCACATGTGATCTAGATGCCTCCTGGGAAGCTTAGGTTAACGGCTGGAGGGACTACGGTATATAACCTTTCCAGCCTGGGAAGCCTTTGGGATCCAGCAGAGTGAGTCAGTGAGTTTCCCTACTGAACCTGTCAGCCCTCCATATTAATCAAGGAAAGGAGAAAGACAATAGTCTGATGGACTTTTTACCTACAAAATCAACAAGTAGTTAAGAACTTGTGTTTCTGAATTAAGTACAAACTGCTGAGGTGGTGAATCACACCCATGAATGACTTTTAAAAGATCACAGATCATTTTTAGACAAGTGCTTTTAAAAACAATGGTTCACTCTTACTTTTAGCACCTCCACAGGCACCTGCGCTGGTGGAGGACGAGCAGCATTAGGGGGCAAGGTGACAGAGATGGCTGG
Source organism: Jordanella pulchra (assembly GCA_034780135.1). Taxonomy (NCBI): domain Eukaryota; kingdom Metazoa; phylum Chordata; class Actinopteri; order Cyprinodontiformes; family Cyprinodontidae; genus Jordanella; species Jordanella pulchra. The sequence goes on along the minus strand of JAUZNJ010031469.1, from coordinate 10,172 downwards.
GGTGGAGTCAGAGGGCCGCAGCTGGGAGGCAGAGGCCTGCTGCTGGGCCTCACGTCTCTCCTGCTCCTGAGCTTGTTCTCGCATCAGCTGCTGGCGCAGCAACACACGTGACGACATGGTGGAAACGGATCAAGATCTAAGGATGGAGCTGAAAAAAGGAAATTTGTTTTTTTTAAAAAATATTTTTATAAACACATTTGACAAAGAAAACCAAATGACAACAAATGTTGAGCTCTTTATAGCTCCAATTCAGACTGTTTTTAATCCAGTTCAGTATAGAATAAAAAATCTAATTCATTTGAATCAGTTCCAGCCTTAAGGTCACATTAACTTCTAATTACTTACCACACAATTCAATCCTACTTTTTTAAAAGTGTAAGTAAATTGTCATTTGATCATACAACAATAACTGGTTAAATGTTATCCAAATACACTGTTGTCTTCTTTTGGACTTGCATGAGATTTCTGAAAAACAACCGCTTCAATTTCCAGTCAGTAAAGTTGTTTCTTTACCTCTTGAACTTCTTGTGTCATTTCAGGTGTCAAAATGAAAGGCACCAGAACTGTTACCAGCTATCGACAAATTTTGATTGGCCTTTCACAGTGTGCAACTTTATTCACAGATGAGTGAGGGTGTGAAAACAAACAAACAAACAAACAAAAAAAACAATCATACCAAATCACACCATGCAGAACTATGAAAACTCTAAAATCGATTCACGTACATTTTTTAATGAAAGCATTAAATACAATCTGATTTTGTTGCTTTTGAAAGATTCAGATAATTCTAAAACAAATTATTTGTTGACTAATACAGCAAATCTTTTGAGTCCTCATACTGGGATATTTTAGATATCACTTTGCACAAACCATCATCCAAAGATCCCAAAAGGCTTGTTTACTCCTGATTGGCTCCAATTATTGATGAGCAGATCAAATATTAAAAGCTTATTTATCAATGAAATGCATCAAAAATGAACAAACCCTATCTTTTTCTTCTAAATGTCATTTGGTTCCACATATTATTTTTGGGTTTAACAAAAACTGATAAGCATACAGTGATGGAGCAATAGGGACAGTTTTGTAATTTGGTGTATTTTGTCCTTAATTCTCAGGAGGAAAAAAAAACAAAAAAGGATTCATAAAGATCAGAGGCAAAAGGATGAGTTGAATGGAAACCAGAAATCAGCGTCTGCCAGTAACAGCTGAACCTGTGCATCTTGAAATGTATTGCTTAACTGGGTTTGGATTTGCAGATTTTGTTTGTCCTTTCTTGCAGAAAACAAATATTGTGTTATACTTTGTTACTACTACAGGCAAGTTAGAAGAAATGGATATGGCCAATTTTAGCACCAAGGCAATCCAAAGTGATTCATAGCATATATATACAAAAAAAAAAAGAACAAATGTGCATTCAAATAATTTAACCCGTCCATCAAGTACACAGGAAATCATCGAAACATCAAAATCAACAGACAGAAATAATAAAAATCATCAGATACGCATGATAATCATAAGGAGATGGTCAATGTGCAATAAGATATTTTGTTTAGAGCAGCTTTTAGCCGAACTACTAATCAAAGGCAGCTCTAAAACAGCTGGGTCGTCAGCCTGGGTTGAAGGGAATCTGGTGTTTCGGCTGTTTTGCAGTTTTCTGAGAATTTGTTCCAGATTAAAGGTGAGTAAAAAGATTCAATCGGTACCTTTATTAATTATTTTCGCCATAAAAAAAAAAAAAAAACATCCAGGCAGAGCTTGTAGCACTGCTGCCTTGCAGCAAGCAGGTCCTGGGTTTGATTCCGCACCTGCATGAATCTACATGTTCTGGATACCTTGCGGGGATCCTCCCACAGTCCAAAACATGACTGTTAAGTTAAGTGGCATCTTTCTTTTAGCCTTAGGTGAGTGGGTCTTATGATGTTTTTGTATTGCCCTGCGATGGACTGGCAATCCTGTCCGGATACACTTTGCATTTTTATTGATTTTGAAAATGATAATACAGATTTTCATAGACAGGCAAGTACGCTGATACTGTGGTCAATAAAGCAGGTATTGGAACTTCCAGGGTGTGTGAGGATAGACAGCTACAATAACTATGTACTTTATAAAGCACTGCTGACTAACATAATCAGATGATATTAATCCCAAAATCATCACAAAGTGTAGAAACTCCCCCCTGGAACTCAACAAACTGCATTTCAAATCTTCATCCATACCCCGTGAACCTTGATCTCAGAATAATATATACAAATTTACTGTATTTCATAAGAGCAATGAGCAACACCTTGTTTTGTTGTTGTTTTTTAATAGGTCCAGTAAGATCCTCAGTAGTTCAGAAGTAAAATCAAAGCTGTATCCCATATCCTTGATCCATCCATGTAGCAGTTCTTAAGCCACCGACTCAAAACGCCACCCAAAGCTCTTTTTACTACTCCTACTCGTTTCACATTTTCTCAAACCTTTTACTCTTCCATTTCAATTTCCCATTAACGTTGTTTGACACAACCCTACTAACAATTGGCTTCATACCTATGATCTGTTGTCTCTTTTTCCTTCAGGGTATCAATGAGTATTTGATGAAAAGCTGTCAAATCAGCATTCTTCTGCATGATCATGTAGAACATGATTTACACTCCTATTACTTTTACATGTCCTAAAGTTGTATTATATAAAGCATTAGTTTGAGGAATTTAAGCCTCAATAATCAATTGACACCCTGATGTTTATTATCCACCTCAATTGTAATGCTAAACTGCTAAAAACATTCAATGGAAATCTGAATCAATATTAGAGGTTTTTATTATCTTCTTTAGAAGGGGCCTCTTCCGTTTTCCATCTTGTAGACAGACCCACGCTTCCCGAGTGAAACACGGATCCCTTGTTTCTGTTCGGCACATGCTGTTCCACGCTTCGCTCCAGCAGTACTTTCCTGCTTACGTAAAAACATGCACTAAAAAGTCCGCTAAGAAATGACGCCGAACTTCCCAGAACGGAAGGAGTCTGTTACGTTTCCTTTGTCACCGTTTATGGTGGTCAACAGTTTGTAAAAGTACCCCAGGCGTCTGTTCGTTTACTTTCAGCTGTTTTGTAATCTCTATTTTAAGCGGTATTTGCTGGCGTCATGACTTAGTTCATTTTGACAGTTCCGAGGCCCACAACAAGCTCATTAAAAAAACAAAAAACGAACTACTTCAAAAGTCATCTTAATTCCTTTATATATCGGCTTGTTTTTATCAACAATTTAACGGGGGCGTTTCTCCGTGTACCTAATAAAAACAAAGTCAGTGTAAAGATAGGAAGTTGGCGCTGGGCTAACGAGTAAGCTAGCCGTCGGCAGCTACTCAACAAGCTCACGCTTTAAAAAAAACAAAACAAAAAAAAAAACTAAACATCCCCTTCAAATGAATATACGCACCTTAGAAATGGGTTGATTTCATATAATCACAGCCATTAGTTACCGGAGACCTCCGCTTTCTTTGCCATGTTTTCAGTGTCGGCGGTCACATAGTAAGCAGCCCGTAGCTCCGTCACTAAACGCTGTTGTTTGTTGAGATGAGGTCATCACGCTAACTTCACCCGGAACTTGTTGACAGCTGTCAAGCTGCAGTCAACATGATAGTTTTCCCTGTATTACCAGATTATTGCGAGTTAAGGTATTATAAATTAGTTTAAATAAATAATAAAAAAAACACTTGATAACTGAATAGACGTTCAAAACGCTTGACATAATAATATAGTTCTTATTTACGATTTTAAGGTCCCAAAAAATACCATGCCTGTGAATTAGATCAAACAAAAACAGGACTAAGAGGTGTTCAACTTTCATTTTAATTCATATCCCATCAGCCATCCGAGAGTTAAAAGTCCATTGCAGATGTCAGTGTGTCGGAGAGTTTGGTTGCAATTTTGTCTGTAAAAAGAGGAGAAAAATATGTTGATTTTTTTATTCACAACAATCAAAGTCAAGTTCTGGAATATTAACTGTAAAAAACAAATAGCTATTGCTGTTGATTCAATAAAATACTTTATGTCTAAGGAGGTTCAGCGGGTTTTGCATATGCCGTGTAAATTGCTTGAAGTCTTTATTAACCCATTGTGGGGGCAACAGAAGAAAACCATATGCAGTAAATAAAAACTGTATACTTAGATTAATTTAAACATGCAAGAGAGGAGAAAGACTTTAAAACTGTAAAAAATGTGTATTGTGTATAAAAAATGATTATCTTTAAGTAAAATGGAAAGAGTGCAAATCACAGCAGGGGTGTAAACAACTGAGTTTGTTTTGATGGTTTAAAAAAAAAAAAACCTCAAACTTGTGGCCCAATTTTTGAAAATCTGTTTCTACAGTGTCTTCTTGGGAGCCAAAATGGCTGTTAAAGCTATAGTTGGTAGTCCTGTTCAGAAACACGGTGTTATTTTGAGTGAAATGTTCTTTCCATCCTGAGAGTCAATGTTTTGACTTTATGTTTTCAGAAAATGGACCAAAAAAAGATCAGACGTCTGTGAGAGCCACTAGCCTCTAAAAAAAAAAAAAAAATCTGACCCAATCCCTGCCATTCAGTGCAAGTGGAAAGAAATCTGATGCCTTCACCTCTGTCCGTCCTCACATTCATCAGGTTTGGCCATTGCCAGAATTACAACACCCCTTCGCAAAACTGGTGAGGTAAGTGTTGCTAAAAATAACATGCTAAAACCTGTACGGGCAGTGTCGCTAACTTAGCATGCTACCTGGAAAGCTAGAGGAATAATATTGTTTATTTACAGATGAATGAGACATGAGGCAGCAAGGTTGAAGTCCAAAGTGTTTTGAAAGAAATGGCTGAGTCGGCTCTCCTCTGCTTTGCAGAGTCCTGCTGTGAGATGCACGTTCGAGTTTGTGAGGGGGGGCTTCACTTTAAACTGAGGGGGAGTGCCACTGTCAAATCTTGCTAGTTGTCCAACAATAACACAGATGCCCTCTCAAGAGCCAATATGTGTGTTAAAGTGCACACTACAGTGATGACGACTAGATGCGCCCTTTATTTTTCTTCTTTCAACCCTTGCCCTCCAAAAAGTCTATGCATGCCGCTGGGCTAGCATAGCATATGCAATCAACAAATACCCAAAGAGACCAGCATAGTGCTGATGTGGCTGTGTGTAGAGTCAGTGTGTGAAAAACATAATCTCACGCTCACATTAATCAAACATCATGTCTATATTGCTACAGTAGAAAAAGGAAGCTGTGGCTTCAAGCAGCTCTCCACTGCGTAAAGGTTAATGCTGAAAAAAAATTATGAATGTTCTAAACTGAACACAAAAAAAAACAAATATTAACCGTGAACACTGTGTGTGTGTTTGTGCACATAGTGTTCACTGTTATAAGGAATACATAATCCTATTGCTGTGTACAGCTGGACAATATTTCAATTTAATCAATATTGGTGATGTGACTTTTACACACATCTTCAATATACATCAGAGTCTATACATCACAGTTCATATAGTTTTATATGTTTTTGTTTTTCAAAGCTAATATTTATTAAATGCTATGTTGGAGGATTTTTATAAACATAGCAAAATATTCGTCTTAATTTGTATAGTCATCTGTTGTAGGCATTCTTGGTTGTCTTTCTGAGGCTTTTATTTTTTCTACATCGATATCGAAATTATAAATGTATCTGCCACAAATAAATGAAAGTCAGACAAATCAAATTTTCTGTGTAAGTTTCATGTATATGTAGCCACAGTTATAGAACTGTCCATAAGATAAGACCAGGTTTGTGATACTGAGGAGAACTAAATGAGATCAGCTCATCTTAAGAGACTGTCCAGTTTTGAAATGAAAACTTTACTTTAACAAGCAGTTGTGCCTGTTTGTTTAAACCATTTCAAATAAGGTAATAGTTATATTAGTTATTGGCTGAACAAACCTGAGATAAAAACAAAAAGATCTGATTATACAAACCTGCTCTTTTCTGCTGCTTTTTCCTTTTCTTGTTGGCAGCTAGGAGGGCTTGGCCCTGCTGTAAAGGATCTACTTTCAGAATATCCTTCAGATCTGGAGCTTTAGGAGCAGCATCTTTTACAGAGGAGTCACTCTTTTTCTGTGCTTTTATTTCCACAGTCATTGGTCCAAACTATTTGAAGCAAAACAGATATGCATCACATAGAAAGGGTTAGTTTAAAATCTGTCTGCTGAGAAGAAGCTGACGATTGAAAAGTTATTCAGGTGTAAGGAGAAAAATCTCACCTCCGAATCCTGATCCTCCTCCATGACTTCAGCTTCATCTTGATCTTCCACAGACTCTCTGTCCATTTCCAGTTCAGGCGTCTCATTCTGACCACCTTGTGTTAAGCCGGCAGTTTCCATGCAGAATCCCATTTGGATGTCGGGACAAGAGGACTCTGAACCGCAATAAAAAGTCGGGGGTTTTTCACAGCAAGACACTGAATCTAACTAATTATATTCAATGATGTTAAAAGACGTGGTGGAGGCGCAGAAACAGTAAATACAATACACTACAAAATAAACAATGCTGACAAAAAGATTCATAGTGCAGTCCTGTTAAAATCCATTACCGGATATTTAAGCCAAAATAAAAAATAAATAAAAAAAGAAACATATTCACCACAGCTTTACATTTTCTAGTGATTCATGTTTCCTACTGAATGCAAGATGATTGTAACCTTTAACCAAACAATTATTGCAGCACTTCCTGAGATGGAAGGGAGCCATATAACATAAATAAAAATGTAATATTTATCCAGTTTTTGACATGGCTTCAGTCTTCTACAATCTGACCTGACCAAAAAAATAAAACAAGGTTATGAGTTTTCTGTGCCTTGCATACATGTTGTTTATTGTTTTACCTAGGACTGGGCGATATGATTTAAAAATCTAATCTTAGATTTTTTTCATAAGTCAGATTAATCTTTTTTTGTAGCCCAATATCTGTGACGTTTCTTAGACAGCACAGCCATTCTCATAAGAACACAATCATACTGGGGTAGAAGCAGTCTTGGTTATCAAACCTCTCACTGAGTTCATTTGGACCACACCATTTCAAAGCTTGCAATATGAAAACCTTTCTGAAAAGCTGGTCAAAATTACTTCTGGTCTGTTTTCATGCAATGCTATCACTGTTTTTTTTTTTCCCCCACACGAGGTCATAGACTAAGACTCTGTCTACCTGCAAGAACCTCCTGATTTCCTTTTTCCAGCTCATCCCAGTCAAAGGCTTTGCCCATCTCTGAAACGATCTCAGCGCTGACGTGGGTGGGCAGAGTGTGAGTTTCTGGAGGGTGTGTGAAGTAGCTGATCCTCCCTCTGCACAAACACAACCTCAGACCATTTATATCAAACAAACACAGACTGAATATCATTTGTAAAAGGATGAATAATCTGAATACCCCACCCTGTCCAGTCCATTAACACACTCTTTGCTGCTTTATCAGTGTCAGGCAGTCCTCCCTTCCTCAGTTTGCCCTGACGGCGAGCAAGAAGAGCCAGGAACTCCTGAGCTGTCTGGAAGTCTGGAACACCGTAGTGCTCAATGATCTGTACAGATAAAGATCCAGTAAAGACCTAGACTGAGATGTGGCATCAATGTGTGAATGGTTGAAGGTGTGTTGGTCCAGACCTGTGCCTTGTTACATCTTCGGAGGATGGCTTCAACAGGGGGGAGAGGATCAACAAGCTGCTCAATTTTTACACAGTTACGGAGAATCATTGCAGCATCAGTTGTTGATGTTGCCATGACGATTCCGGGACAATCCAGGAGCTTTATATGTTTGTCCAGATGCACTTCTTGAAGACATCTGAAAACCAAAGGAAATAAGAAAAGAAAACATTCAGAGATCTGAGTTCAGTCTCGTAAACAAGAAGGATTTATGTCTGCAGCTTACATTTTTGTTCAAACTCTGAAGCGACCAGTGGGTTTTTTTTTGATAGAGAAAAACTTAACTAATCTGGCTCAATTAAACAAAATGCAAGATTTACAATTTAAGGGGAAAATCTGGGATGTTTAACTGATTTTTGCCCCTCAATTCTTAGCTCAGTGTTGAGGCCATATTAATTTCTAAAGCCTAAGTAAGCCCATTCCTTGCACTCGACTTTGCCACCTTCAGCTTCACTTTATATATAACCCTGACGGATGGCGCCGGATTTTTATTAATTTCACTTTTAGCACATTAAGCAGAATACAGTTAAAATAGGAGGCGTGAGAAGTAGACCAATAGAAGAAAATGTGCCCATTATCTATTCAGACACATGGGAGGAGGACGAGGTGAGGCAGCAAGAAGCTGTGCCTCCTGTCTGATGGGTTATTTACAGCAAGTGATGGATGCATCAGATGCCCAATGTCACATTTCTTTATATTGCAGACATACATGTTTAATTATACATGTATTACACACACTCCACAGTGTGTCCAATATTTTATTAGGAAGTCTATGACATATTTATAATTCTGATCCATCACAAATAAGCAGAAAATACACAGGATGAAGCAAAAGTACTATATCACCTTGATAGCAGGAAGCTTTTAGTCTCATTTTCATAACAGCTAACAGGTACATATCTTCTAGCCTGAGGGTGGGGAGGTGTAAACAAATAATGGACTTGGATTAAGATTTTTTTTTCTGTGTTGTAATTTTGCAGCCGTCCAGTAGTGGGCACCATTCTTCATTCACAAGCAGAACCTCAATGATATTTATAGGAAAAGCGATGTTGAAGCAGAGGCATACGAGGGCGGAAACATGAATTGTGCAGTAAAGGGTTATTTACACCGTTTAATGGCAGCAAGAATGCAGAATGCACTTTATGAGGTCCAATTTGTGAATATAAACTTTTGATAAAATTGATTTATCACCTAAATATCAACCTTTTAGTCGTGCTGCATCAACATCTCTGCTGTGCTCAGAAGGTGAGGATGCGTTGATAGAAAAGTGAAAGGTATCACGCAACATATTGTAACAGAAGAGGAAACGGCATGCTAGACAAAAGCATGGTAGATGGGGGAGGATTTTGTGACTTAGTTAACTAGATAGACCAAGTTTATGGCTTAAAATCCCTCTGACCACTGTGCAGATCCAAGTTTTAATATTTCTCTAAGAGCAACTAGAACCACTTGTTTGCAACAACTACTAACCACAAAAAGTCTCACAAATGGAGCGCTACACCACTGTTGTCCTTTAATGATGGTTTGACATAAACAGAAATCTTGTTTCACTCTTTTTACTCATTTTATTTATCAGGTTACCGTTTAGTTTTATCTAATAAATATGTCTGTATTTTATGTTTTTTTCAGTAAGTATTTAATACAGCTGGCAGAATTGTAAAAAAAACAAAGTACTATTATTTTAACTAAGTGTATTGTAAAAGAAATGTTTAGCTTTTCATTGTATAGAGAGATATAAGAGAAAACTGTTTTTGTTTTCTTAAAACTCCTTAATATGTGACAATTTCTGAACTAATGCAGGACAATAGGATGTCATTTATGAAGGGGTTTCAGTCAGCACACATAAAGGATAAACCACTCACATCAAATAAATATGACTAAAACCTTTAGATCAATATGACTTCACACTGAATAAGCAGCACAAACAGAACATTAGCTCCACAACATGACGATGTTGTATATTTTAAAGTATGTCACTAACAGAAATGGCTTTCATGAGCTTATTATACAAAAAGGAAATACGATGATGCATGATCATCAGTGTTAATCAAAAAGAGAACAGTCCAAAATAATAAAAATGTTAAAATATCTGAGCTTAATATTTGAGCTTACACTACATATGTTTTCATTGCTAGCATGCTGTGGAAGAGTATATGGTTTATTTAAGCATAATTAAAGACTTCTAAAGCATCCGCATTTTTTAAATAAGGTAAGAATCTAAACAAGCTTCTATTTAAGGCTTAAATATTTGGATGTCTGATTCCAGAGTAGGGCTGGACCATATGGTCAAAACTTATATCACAATACTTTTATTTTACAATTTCAGTATTATTTTATTATTGAGTCTCTGAGAGACTGCCAAGAAAACCCACCACAGAATCCTGTATGAACATAAGGCAATTATTTTGTCATGTTTATAAAACTCGTCTAATAGAACATTTTAGAAATATTTGCTTTAGAAACACAACATACACATAAAATTACCCGAAACTTCAGTCAGTGAAAAATGCTGTA
>JAUZNJ010031468.1:0-14206 GCA_034780135.1 Jordanella pulchra | reverse complement strand
CAAGAAAACCATCACATTTAGCTGAACTGCACCAATTCTGTCAAGAAGAGTGGTCAAACATTCGACCTGAAGCTTGCTAGGAGCTTGTGGATGGCTACCAATGGTTGAGAGCGCATGTTAAAGTGCCCTCTCATGAGTAACAACACGTGCTAAAGTGCCCAATGCCCTCTCGGGAGCTAAAATGCATGCTAAAGTATCCCCTTTGGAACCCAAAACATGTTCTAAAGCGCCCTGTTGAGAGCCAAAACATGTTAAAATGCCCTCTTGGAAGCCAACAAGTGCTTCAGTGGTGAGGATGGACTAAAAATGCCCTTTTTTTCTTTCTGCCCCTGCTCTTAAAAAAGCCTGTCCAAACTACCGAAACATTTTTTTGGGAAACTAAATAATAATGAGCAGCTAGATATGTGCTCAATACTTTACTTTGCAAGCTAAGTGCTTGGATTATAAACAAAATTTTCACTTAGAGTATTTTAGTTTGTAAAATCAGCTTGTTTTTTAGTTAGTAAACTAACTATTGAATTTGAACTAAATGTTCCAACAGTTATAAGTTAGATACATACGTATATATATCTATATATATATCTATATAAATATATATGTATATATATATATATATATGTATGTGTGTGTGTGTGACTTTGAAAAGTTGTTTCTTTGATGACAGGTTAAATTGACTGATGTGTCTTCATAAAAGGGGGATTTACTTTGCATTTCTCTGTGAATTTCTTCAGTTAAAAATCCAAAATCTTCAAATGCAATGCATGCCCAAAAACAGGGTTCAAATTAAAGCATTACGGATGTGACCTGGTGTTTTTCCCTTTATGGGCTAAACACAAAGCCTATAGCTTTATTTTCCAGGGTATTATGTATATAGTTAGAGAAATATGGTTAAAATGTTTTTAAAAACAAATATCTTTCACATATCTGTGCTTTGAATGTGTTAGAGCGTCTGTAACAATCACTTCCTCAGTGGTGTGATGAGAATTTAGCTCCAAGCTGCGGACCAATGAGATGCAGGCTGTGCAGTCATCCCAGCAGCAGCATCACTGTCTGTCTGTAGTAGCTTTAAGGGGGGAATCTGGACACCCTCTATGAATTGAAAGGGACTCTCTGCAGACAGGCCCTGCTTTCTACTCCTCTAAATGTGCTTGTTATCAAATGGAAGCAGAGGTGCTGAACCCCCAGAGGATGGCGGACGTCAACGGCAACAATAAAATCGCCAACGCGGAGCTGGAGGTGCTGAAGCTTCAGGAACTGGTCCGAAAATTGGAGAAGCAAAACGAACAATTGCGGAGCAGAGCGAGCGCTGTGAACAATTGCTCCGTGGGCCCTCATCTCCAGACCCCGCTGTCCTGTCTGCATGGGGCCACGCCGTGTCTGGCTGACGCGTTCTCCTGTAAATATGACGTTTCGAGTCACCAGTGTTTCTCCACGCCACGGGGACCTGCGGAGGAGCCGTTCGCTTATTTTCAGCCGAGCTCCGCGTCTCCTGACGCCGCCGTGGAGGACAGCAGCGCCTCCACCACGGTGCTGGACGAGGTGGATGTTTTGGACCTGAACACCGTGCTCCCTGTTGGAGAGCCCGATAGCTGGTAACCACTGTGTGTTCATGAAATAAAAGGCTTAGTCAGATTAATAAGGAAAATAAATTTGTTTAGAAAATGACTACTTGAGATAATCAAAAATGCAAACAATAAATACATATTTAAGGACATACAATTGAGGTATAATATTTAAAAATCTCACTTCGCTGGATCATCAATAATAGAGCTTAACATGTGATCTTTGTTTACACATTATTTAAGATTGCCAAATATCAACAATAGTTGCATCATCAACCAAAGCCCAGTTAATAAACCAGAGTTGTATTAAATATGTGCTTACACTAAGTGTTCCCTTGTTGATTAATGTTGCATTATTGCTCCACCTGTGAGTCTTTGACAGAGAAATAAAGACTTCAAACTTAGGATTATTGTTTTAAGTAGGCAGACATTCAAATCAACGTAAAAGTTTACTAAATCAAAAAGAGTTTACATTTGTTTCAGATTTAATACAATCTTCATTATTTGACTTGCTATCATCCAAAGGAAACTATTTGTATTTTGATGGCCATGCCTACAGAGGCACTGATCCATTATATGAATTAGTCCGTTTGCCCTCTTTGGCAAGACAAATACTGATAAATCAGGTGGATTGTTATTTATTTCTTACTTTTAAATTAATTGACTCTAGCAAAACCTTAACATTTCTTTTTAAAAATGCATCACACTTTGAAACACTTCTTTAAGTAATAAAACATCAAATACTGAGGAACGTGAGGGATAATTAAATACATAAGTGGGGACAGTAGTCTATTTATTTTAATCCCTTCGTTTGGTGGATTCAACCCCACCCCCATCACCAATAATCCCAAAACAGCTGTAAATTCTTCTATTTGTTACGGTTTTTAAGAAAATTGGCCAAGATGATAAAAAATCAGTTATCAGGCTAATGAAGATCAGATCCCTGCATCTTTTATGTTAACATCTATTATTTAAAGCCGCAGTTAATTTTTGACTCACTGTTCAGAATAAATCAAAGAAATTAATTGAAACCTTTCTGTTTTGCTGCACAGCACATCAATAAAATAAGTATTTATCTCTGATTGATTTACACCAAATAAGCTTCTAAACATGTTATGTTAAGTTCTAGTTATTTATGCGAAATGATGAATCACATTTTTTAACACCCTTGAATCTGAAGAATGTATCTCTAGCTCTCTAGTTTGATAAAAAGTGCAGAGCCAAGAAAAAGACCAAGCTTACAGGGTTTATAAAAAAACTGGTTGCTGATGTGTGTTTATGTTTTTTATTCTTCTCATGGATTAAACTCTTTTTTTTTCTTGAGGAAGAAAAACATTAGAATAGATCTGAATCTTTGGAGGCTCAGTGCAGCATATGTTCTGGGATGAATTTAGAAACAATGACCCCCTTCAGTCTATGATCAAACAGCTCGCCTTTGTGTGCGCTGTTCAGCCCCGGGCTGAACTACCACGAAGCACAGTAGCTGTTGACTTGGGTTGCTCTCACACTGACATGCTGACTACTGAAGCAGCTTCATGCATTCGATGTGATGAGGTGGAAAATGTAGCACGCAGCTGATTGCAGCACTGATGGGTTACAGCGCTCTTCTCCTACCCTGGAATATCCTTTTTCCATCTAACACGACGAGCTGACCTTAAACTCCCTCCAACACTCTGTCCTAGTTGTTGAATTTAAGGTCACTCCTGTCCTTTCTATGTTCTTAAACTTGGAGAGTCCAGGAATAGATCCCTGTTAGACTTATTTTAGCCCTCCACCATGTGTAGGTGTAGATCTGTGCAGATAGTGAGGTATGTTACTTGTTTTTATCAAAAGATACAGGGAAACAGCAATATTTATTGAAGCATGTTTAAATTTATTGATCAAGTAAAAAAATGTTAAATCAGTTTTTTTAATTATTGGATTTCATATATTCATATTTTAGAGCTTTGGTTAAATAGCAGCAAAGCCTCTTTATTAATATGATCACATACCACAGATGGGCTTCAAACTATTGATTTAAACTGTTATATAAGCGGTGGGGTTTAGAGGTAGATTTTTTCAAACATTCACAGGGTTGCAGCTGTAAGTTGTTGTAAAACTTGTTGGATTTTTGACCTCAGTGGTTATGAAAGTGTGTTTATTCTATAAGTGTTATATTTAGGATTTAAGGTGGAGTTTCATATTCTGTTGGAAGTCTTTCTTGATGTTAAAATCACTTTGTTAATGCCGTGGCACTAACGGTAGTAAAAACAGTCCCCCAGCATAATATGTCCACTACTATGCTTGACAGGTGTTTTCTGGCTTTAAAGGCTCACCATAACTCAGTCCAGATATATATTTCAGATCAATCGTTCTCCTATGGGAAAACGAGCTGTTGAAAAGCAGCAATAAAAGCCTCAAATACGTAAATCTGAAATTCTTTGAAATCTTGAACTGTGCATCACATGTGAAAGCTACTAATATCACCATGCCTTATTTGTTTCACCGATTGAGTCATAATTTAAATTCTACAACTGTGGATTAGCTTAAGCTGTCTGTGCAAAATGTTCCGCATTTAACAAAGTCTCTCTGTGACATTTTGTTTTTAAAGATCAATCAAACTCTTACTAATAATTGTAGTTTTGAATCAAGACTGCAGATTATGACTTAAGTGCTTCTGTGTCTCAGGCTGTATGTGAATCCCAGAGCCAAGCCACCTCGTGAAATCATGCTCAGCCCTCTCCAGTGGTGCAGGCAGGTCCTGGACCACCCTGGGCCTGAGGTGGCGTTGGCTAAGATGACGCTCTGTCACAGACTGGACCAAGGTAATTTGAAAAATGTAGTTAAGCACGGTTCTTTTCTTTAATCACAACCCTGTGCATTGTAACAAAAAGTATAGCTGCAGGTATTTATTGTTATCATTTGATAAGTATGGAAGAGGAACGTTGTAGTAGGATATTTTGAACTCTTCTTCCCCATTATGAAAGTGTTTTAGTAACTTAAACTTTAGAGTGTTTTTATCCAAGGAGGAGACATGGGCTATCATTCAAGATAGTTTTGTCCACACACAGCCTTTTATAAAATGTACAAGCTGCAGGAAAAAGTGATATGAGAATAAAAGAACCATAGGTGTCTCTGGTCTTTGCCTGTTCTATTTCTAACAGCATTAAGATCCAAATTTCTGATAGTAATTGTCTTTTCCCCATTCCTTTATCATATTAGAAATAAAGACCTCAGGTTGTTCTTAATGGTGGCACATTATCTGCTGGGTGCATGTAAAATATTTTACAATCTGGCTTTATTTTAAAAAAGTGCCGTTTAAGTGCAGATGGAGTGCGCCTTGTAAAATATTGGGACCTCTGATAAGTATGTATAAAGAGCCTTCAAGTAAAATAATCTTTAATATTAGATTTGAGATGCTCATACTGGAAAAAAGTCCTGCTTTTAATTTTATTACATTTATCCAGCGTGAATACATCTACTACAACATTTGTCTTCCATTTAAGCTTGATGCTTTTCTGCGTTTATTCGAGTGTTTAGGAACCCTTAAATAGTACTTCTTCTTATCTCTCTGGTGTACGAACATGTTATGTCTCAGAGGTGCCGTTCCCTTTGTTTCTTGTTAAGTAAGGCAGATGTTTGCCGATCATTACGGGTCCCAAATTATTTGCAAGAAAGCAGCGTCTCACCTAAACCATTGAGGAGACTGGTGAGGGAGGTTAAGATAAAATATCTGCATAACCACTGGTCATTTCAGCTGTGCTCAGATTTGAATCAAGTATGTCAATTATTGTGTAGTTTTCTATATGTTAAAACTCCCAATTGATATATTTTACTTTTTTATGTAGTCATTCTGTATATAAGCCTTTAACCCTGTTATTAAAATAAAAAAAAACATTTATTACCACAAAGCTCTTCACTGGTTGCTCACAGAAGTGTTTACCCCTGGCATCCATAAATAGTTTTTATTGACCGTTGGACCACTGCCCAAGCAATTACATTAGATTTACAGCCAGTATTTGGGTGGAAACCTTGAAATGGCTCATGAATTGACTGAAGCATCTAAACATCTCAGTCTGGAAATATGTGGCAGAAAAATGTTCAGAAGAGTGTTATTAAAGTACTTTACCATGTGTTGAGCTTAACATTTTTTTTGTTATCACTTGATGTTTATCTATTTGGTTGTGTGTGTGTGTGTGTGGGGGGGGGGGGGGGTTGTTTTCAACCCTTTATCAGACCCATTCAAAATTTTTAAGAATTATAATTTGGCTTCAGTGCTGATTCAAAGCAGGTAGTTTTACATTATGATAGTTAGCTGTGTCTGTCTGGATCATTCTCACTTCTGATGGGCTTTTAACTGGTTAAAACTGTGCTGTGCAGTGTGTGTCCAGTTTTTTTGCTGGGCCCTTTAGTGTTTAAATTCATAAAACTGAGACAAACACCTGGCTGTTAGATTGTATAGCTAACAATAGTGAGCATCATTTTAATTAGCATTTTTTTCCACAACTAAACTAGGCTTTGATCTAATTCCCAGATCTAAGTTCTGATTTCAGTTTGTCAGTGTTGGCAAAAAGAATATTAAAAAAAATGAAGCCAACCCTGAATTTAGATTCAATATGGCGGCTGTGGTGCAGAAAAAACAAAACAAAACAGGTTAATAGTAAACAGTTCATTGAAGAGCATTCCAGTCTGTATTTTTAATGGATTTTCTTAACTAGTAGAATTAAAAATACTGAGAAAATCATATTTTAACTTTCTTTTGGCTAATAACAGTTAGCCTGGAGTCAAAACATAACAATTAGCAAATCTGGAAATAGAGTGGCCTCATTTTCCAGAACCAACAAATCTGTTATTTGTGTGCAAAAATAAGCCAAATCAACTATTTACAATGAAGCAAATCTGATGGATCATCTGTTTTCACTAAGGCCACAACTGGGTTCAGAATATATTCTCATTATCTAGGACAAGAGATTATAAAATGACCAAAAACGGTAATATGAGATTTACTTATATAGTATATATATATATGTATAAAGATAGCTAGTACATAGAGCATGTGTGCCAATAAATAATATCAGCCGCTGGATCCCACTCTTATCTCTTATGTGTGGGGATGTTGTTACCATAGAAACTCTGGTTACATTTAATGCATATTTGAGGCCGATTTCACTGCTCCAGCTCCCTGCTTAAGAGACTCTTGTGTGATAAAAGCTCATAGCTGTTGGATAGAAGTTCAGAAGATATTGATGTACGTGGACTGTTCTCAAAATGGTTCCCATTGTGATTCAATATTCTCATACTGCCAGCTTTCGTCCACCCTGTGAGTCTGTAATGAGGATGTGGGAAGGACTTCTTCTTTCTTTCAACTTGGCCCTTCTCCTCAGGGGACCTGAATACACCCTTGTGTCTTGAACAAACCAGAAGCAGTTTGGTAACTTGCTGTGAATGCTGGTTTTATTCGGTGATGGTTTCAACCTAATTGTGTGAGGAATGCAAAACGGTTCACTTTGTTAGGAGAGCGCCTCTCTCAGACTGCTAATCAGTGTTTATACACCGGACAGATCACACAATGAAGGCCAGTTTACCCACAAAGATAATAATATTAGCATCTATCAAGACAATAGTTTACTCCTTTTCCAAATTTCAGTCGATATTTAGGTTCAATGAATAGCTTAGAGATTATCGACCAGTATTGTAACTGTTTTAAATTATATAAAGCAGCAAAGTCTTGAGCAAAAAAAAAAAAAAAAAAATTAACCATTGGAAACTTGAGCAAATGGATTTGAGCTCAAATTTTGAGGCAGTCCGTGGATCTAATTTCATTTTTGGAAAGTGATTTAACCTACATGTACAATCCATGATTAACCTAAGATCCATCTAAAAACAAATCTATGCTTTAGCCCAATAAGCTGCTATTGGATGCTTTTTGGACTCCATCATTTAACACATCAATACTTATCTGTAAAGGGCAGATTAACATGGGTCAGTGTGTGTTAAACTGTATTAATCAATGTGCTGGTGGAGAGTTGTGTTACATAGGGGAGGCAATCCGTCTAACATGTCCTTCACTGCATGTAATCTTGTTTCTGCAGCGAAGCGATGGCGAGGGGGGTCTTCTGTCCGTCCATACAGCTGCATAGAGGGACTGTCCACGCTCAGCTGTCCCGTCCTGCCTTACACTAAACCTGCTACACTAACTGAGATCAGAGGTAACGTTAACATACATGTCAACAGATGATTTTAAATATGATCTGATTATTATGAAGGGTTTTCATCAAATTTGTTTTTTATTTGTCATATTTCTTTTATGTGTTTCACCTGCTGTGCTTAGTTTGGATGAATGAAACATCACTACAAAGGTATCAGAGAAATTGAAGGGGTTTATGGGATTTGCAGAATAGTTAATAAGTTATAAAGTTCCTTGGAAAACTGTTTTTTTTTTCTGATTGACCGACACCGAGTCGGATATGATTGCAAACTGGAAGCAATATAATCATCCAAGAGGCTTCTTTGGTTTTAACTGGTGCTGGAGAAAACAGGAAAAATATACTGTAGATGTGACCAAAGAATTAGGGGAGCGGAGGAAGAGAAACAAAAAGGTGGCTTTGATCCCTCCAACATGATGGCCAATAGAGGTCACCTGGGGGGTGTTGATGGTCGTTGGGGGGGTTTAGATGGGTCTTTAACTCCCTCGTTGGAGTGGTTTCACCTCTTTAAGTGTGAGTCAGTTTTTTTTTTTTGCTGAAAAGGTTGCCATCAAAGCATGATGCTGTTTCACTTCAGAAATGGTGGATTCAGGAGCAATGTCCATTTTAAATGTTCTAACAACATTTTGCATGTAGTCCAAAATATTTATTTTACTCACATTCGACTAGGGTACCTTTTTACTGCATGCAGAAACATTTCATTGGTCTTTAGACTGATATTTTTTTCCCCAATACTTGCCTATTTTTTGCCACAATCCTTACCTGTCCATCCGTTTTCCCTTTTGATCCATGGGATTTATATACATCCTGGCTGCTTCTCTCACGGATGCTCTCTTGTTGAGGCTTGTTGCTATTCTTTAGTTTAGAGCTGGGCCAATCGCAGTCAGTTTCTGGGAAAAGGATGATAATAAACTGTGTGAGATGTTCAAAGTTGTGGGGTGTTGCTTTGTAACTAACCCAGTTTTAAATGTCTCCATGAATTCATCTCTGGCTGTTATTCACAATACTGTTTTACAGAAGAGCTTGATTTTTACTGAAATTAAAATTCACACTGAGGAACTTTTCTTACTAATTATATGACTTCTCATGATGGTTGGTTGCAGACTTTTTTTTTTAAAAAGGAAAGCATGTTTTTAAAGCATTTATCATTGTCTTCCCACTGCTTCATGTTGTCTAATGTATAAAAAGTCTACCAGGTATTATTCAGGCTGTACTGGCATTTTAGGGTTTTTTTTTACTTTAACTATTTAAAAACTCCATTAGATTCTGTTTGGAAGAATCTTCATCGGAGATAACCTATTTCCACTTCAAATTCATGTCTTGTTTTACTCCTAATGAATCCAATGCTTGTGCCAAAAGCAGCTGTTGCTTTAGAAATACATTGAGACGTATTAACATAACCCAGATTCTCACATAGCCTACTCCCTGCAGCTTAAAATCAGATTACAGTAAATTGGAGAGAAGAGATTATATGATCAGACCCTGAAGATGTTTGAAGAGAAACTCCAGTCTGGCTTAAATGCTGCTTCTTCTGTTTCTTTCCTTTCAAGCCCCACTTTCAGTATCAGGCCAGCCTGTTATCCAGCCAGCTCCCCCTCCCAGAACCAGCTCCAGCCTCAATGACAGAGCGCCCACCTTCCTATCCAACTCAGCTCTCCACAGTAAGACCTCACTGACATCTTTTCTCTGCTCTATATTTGTAAATAGAAGTATTCTTATGCAGGATGAATATATATCTACATGCTAACATTCAATATCGGAATGTGAAGTATTTTTAAATAGTTTGAAAGTTTGTCTTATGAGGTTTAATGTCTGCTTTATCATTTTAGGTGTTGGTCGCCGCCATGCTGCCATCACGCCCCAGTCTTCGCTGGACAGCGACTTAGGCGTATCGGAGCTGGAGGAGGACTCCATCTCCATGAGCTACAAACTGCAGGACATGACAGACGTGGAGGTCATGGCACGACTCCAAGAGGAGAGTGAGTCACATCTATAAATATAAATCATCAAACATATATTTGACTTTCATTTTCATTTAAGCTTCTTTTGGCCTTTTAAAGAAACACACAGTGATTTAAAACATAGCAAAAGCCAGTACAGGATTTTACATCAAAATCAGAGGCTACATTCACAACGAACATCTGAATGTGAGATCAGGAAAAGAATCTGTAGTTTAAACATGTATTTAGTTAAATTTCATCTTTAAATATTGAAACGTGCTGATAGTTTAAATGAATTTAAGATGGAAAATAAAACATAAACTTGGTTTTCTCTGAGTTCATCTGACAAAGATTCTTCGCTTACATCTGAGTTTGAACCAGAATGAATGTAGATTGTGAGCTAAACTTTGTCGTCTCATCGTAGTGAAATGGAAATCTGCATTTTTTTTCACCTCAGTTTTAGGTTACAAAAACCCTTTGTGTCAATAATGCTGACGAGGAACAGAAGTGGTACGAAGGCTAACCCATGAGTCACAGTTATCATCCAACAGCACAATAAGGACACAGATGTTTGCTAAATATAAATATGAAAAATCAAACCTTTTCTTCACAGCAAAACTGCCTTATAATAATTATCTGGTTATAATAGAGTAAAAAACAGAACCCCTCTATTAGGGCTGGATAATTACAATAAAAAAGAAGTTTCCAAATTACAGTGGTACTACATGTTGGTGTTGGTATATTTAATGAGAAAATCACACTAAGTGTCTTACTCCAGCTATATTGGTGGCAGTGATACCATTGAAGTGGGTTTGCAGTTCGATGTAGATCTATGCAAGTTAGAAGTAGGCACTTCTCTATGCAGGCATTCAAAGCTATAAAAACAATGAAACCCTAGAGCCAAACACAGACAGTATGTGCTTTTGGTTAATGTGGAAAAATCTAAATAAAACCACAATCGTAATTTTGGTTTAAAGAAAAAAATTGCAGTCTTTTTTTTTTTGTTTTTTTGTTTGTTTTTGTATACAAAAAAGATCCGATGCAAATTTCTATGTAGCCTGTTGGTTGATCGAAATTTCAACTTTAACTTTTGAAAAAGTGTTGTCAATCTTTGTATTTATTGAGTCATCTCAGAGAAGTTAAATAAGCTTGAAGGTGGACTAATGTAGATAAATCATTTTGATAGGGGCAGTTAGAGCAGCCAAATGCAGGTGGAGGAAGCAGATTGTTATAAATCCAGAGACATTTACAGGAGAAAAAAAAAAACAAGGGAGGAAGACATTAACATGTGGCTAAATACTGAATCTAATCAAGTAAATCTAACAACACATGTTTTAAGCTGTATATTGTTAGCCAATTAATAATTGGGATTTTGATTCATCTCATACTAAAGGGAACATAATGCTCAGTTTGGTCTGAACCAGCCGAGGTTGTTAATGCTACCAGTTAATTATTATGATTTATTAGACTTGCTGAAAAAGTCTGGGTAAAAAAAAATTTCTAATGCCAGTGTAAACCTCTAAATCTTTTCCTGCCTTTTCGACTGTTACCTGCATGTTTCATAAACGGTTTCAGTTTGTTGTGTTCAAGTCCATTGGAAAAAAAAAAATACTTTTCCACTTGTTTCATTAAAAGATGAGCAGCTTTTTTAAAAAATAGTTTGACTTTCTACCTCCACTACTAAAAAGGAGGTCTGTTTTGGATCTGTGATTAAAGACTAACTAATTAAAACTATTTTGTTTGCTGAGGGAGGTATCTACATTTTTGATGTGAAGCTATGCACTTTAACAAGGTTTTCCAGAGCCTCCTTGCTCAGCAGTGGGCATCGACTGTTTTATCTTATATTTATTCTTTGTGCCGTAAATATCCTAACAGGAGAGTTTACTGAAAAGATAAATCTTAGTTTCATTTGACCAAAGGAGCCCAGTGTCCTTTTGCAAGCTTTACTTTTGTGAAGGTAGGACTGAAAACAAGTTTTCCTGCTCCCTGCCTGACAGCGTCATGTTTACATGTCATCCAGGGAGAGTTGAATAGGATCAGGCCTCTGAAGGCCAGCGGGGAGCCAGATTTCAGAAAGAAACAGATTGTTTGGGTCACGCTGGAAGCTGATTTTTCTGCCAACCTCGAGAGTATTTGCTGGTGCCTCACTACAGTGAAAGTTGTTTTAAATGTCTAAATCATTTTACATCCTGTTGCCAACTTAAGGCCAATAGCTATTATCTTATATTACAGGTCTGATAATAATCTGCTTTACTTGAATAATAATTTAATTTGTCTTTTACATTTTAAAAAACAGCTATGAGAAATAGGTTCCTGTAGATTGCTGATTAGATGTCCCTTTTCACACTCAGCTTAAAAAGTAAATCAATTAATTCTGGCATTGGTGATTGCATTCAATAAACTTGAATATTTTCCCACTTTAAATGAATGCTATCAAATAAAGGCTGGGTAGTATAGAAAATTTCATATAACTGACCAGGGGCTCTGTTGTCTGGGAGAGTTGCTGAATTTTCGCTCATGCTTCTTTGTTTCTGTCTATGGCTGACAGCAAAAGATGCAGATCTGCGTTTGCATACAGAAACTAAAAGAAGTATATGACCTCTAAACAGTTGAATCAGAGTGGTGAGCTCATAAATTATGTAGAGCATTTCAGAAAAATGCTCACTATCAGTCTGGTTTACTCAAACAGTAACTGAATAATGGATGAACGGTGACTCTGTGAGGAATATATCATACATTATATATAGTTCAGACGCATCTTTTTGTCAGATTAAACCATGATCCTTTTCTCCTTTAGGCCTCCGACAGGACTATGCCTCTACCTCAGCCACAGCTGGCCGCCGCAGCTCCAGTTTCTCCTTGCACTCCCTCAGGCGCTGTGAGATGGACCTGGAGGAGGAGGACGAGGAGGACGAAGGCTACGACCAGCTGCCGCCTCCCCAGCCTCGACTCTTCCGCACAGGCTCTATGCAGCGGGGCAGCATGCCCCACTCCCACACCTTCTCCAGCTTCAGAGACTGCAGGCGCAGCTCTGCCAGCCCTCAGTTTTCACTCAGCGGACTCTCTCAGCTGTCTGGATCCTCCAGCCCGATCACAGACACACACACAGCCTACAGGAGCAGCACAGGTAGGTGTAGAAGAAATGATGAACCCTAAATATCCTCCAAATATCTAGAAATGTTCAGCTCCACATGAAAGCAAACACAAAGCTTCTTTTGGAACTTCTGCATGCAGCTTCATTTTTCAGCTGATCTATGCAGAAATCCAATATCACAAAACCTGATCAGATCTGTTTAAACTGTTAAATAGACAAGCTACAGAGAAGCATGCCCAACTTGATCCGAGCTCCCAGCATGCCCAGTGTTCCAAGTATGCCATGCCTGACCTCCCCTGCCAACCCACCCTCCAATGGCCCCTCCTCTCTGCCATCGATGCCCTCCCTCCGGAGCAGCCAGAGCTTTGACTCGTCCAGTGGGCTCCTCCGACTCCAGTCCTCCAGTAAGGCCTTTGTCTCCACCAGTAAACCAGTCACATGGAGCTCAGTTCTCTCATAATTCAATCATATATTACTGTTGTTTTTTAGTCCCTTCTCCAGGCCAACTCAGTCAGCGAGTCCAGAGCGTTGGAAACTTCTCCAGCACTCCACGGCAGCAGCTGAAAGCCACAGCCTACGTCAGTCCGACGGTTCAGCAGGGGCCCACCTCCACCTCTCTGTCCTCCTCCGCCAGTTTGAGCTCCATCCCAAGCAGCACAGCACTTCCCCAGCCCCTAAAAGCCAGCGGAAGTATGCTGCCGCAGGCCCTGAAGGTCAACCAGTTGGCTGCTCCACGCAGCTCCCTTCCTCGCCCAGCGTCCTTAGTGGGAGTGAGCGGACTTCCACGTGCGAGTAAAATCATGCAACCCACACGGAGGTATGGTCCAAAGAACATCACCAGGTGCACCTCTCTGAAGGTTCAGGCTCCAATCATATCCACATACTGTGGTACTACCTTAAACAGGCCATTCAGGCTTAAACTCTTTTGATGTGGCTGAAACGAATGCACACAGTGATGCTAAACACTCTGTGCCAAAAAACCTCAAACACTTAACAGCACTCATAGTCTGTTGGTCAATAAAAATTAGGTCCTCAGTCATCCAGGTCATGGTGCAGATGCTTTTAGACATAACTTACATACAGTAGATTAGATTAGATTAGATTAGATTAGTTTTATTGATCTCACAACGGAGAAATTCACTTGTCACATACTGGCAAAGTAGATAAGAAAGTGCAAACAAGGAGGAAAAGGTGCGTTAAGAATAGACAAGCATCACACAAAATTAAAGATAATAAATAAGGGATAAAAAATACAAGGCAGTTAGCACAGTAGATTTTAGGTGACTTATTTACAATCAGGATGACTTATATACAGGTGGATTTTTACATTAAAGTGTAATAGATAATGAACAACAGTGAGGTAGTGGTATTGACTATTATATTCACGTCTTGCACAGTCAGACATATATTGCACAGTCAGAAAGC
>JAUZNJ010031466.1:0-14207 GCA_034780135.1 Jordanella pulchra | reverse complement strand
ATCGACGATATTGCGGACCTCTGCTTGAGGAAATTTCTTTGAACTGGACCTCCTCACAGTTTTCTTGAATACCCCTGACATATACAGTAGTTAGTTCTGTAACGGGATGAGGATAATTTATTAGGGGACCCAGGATTTGAACCAGACAATTGGATACGTTTTTTAATGGTTTATTAAAAAGAGAGTTTATGTGACTGGAACGGTCTGCAGGGAGATGATGAGGTGAATGTCCAGCGCAGATAGTCAGATTGTTGACTGACCTTAGGGTGGTAGGGTAGAAAGTCCAGAGCAAAAGGCAGAGCCAGGTAACCAGCAGGTTGCAGGGAGTCCAAAACTTGCTCCAATGACAGAGCGGGGGGGATAATCCAGGTCAAACAAACAGGCAGGCACAGCAGAATAACGCTGGAAAGTGACACCATGAGCAAGACAACAATCTGGCACCAGGGTCTGGTCTGAGCTAGGCTTTTAAAGGCAGAATCACAGGTGGAGATAATGAGTGTTGATGAGGAGTAGAGGAGCAGAGCAGCAGAGCAGAAGGAAATGATTAAGTAATCAGACCAGAGCTGGTGAACAGAATCATTGCAGGTTCTGATGTAAACTGAGCAGCACTGATCTAAAATGTTGCCGGTGTGATTTTAAGTCCTTGGAGTAAACAATGATGTCATCAAGATATACAAAAACAAGCTGTCTTAACATGTCTCTTAGCATGTCATTGACCAGACTTTGGAAAACAGCCGGAGTGTGGATTAGACCAAGCGGCATCTCCAAGTATTCATACTGTTCAATAGGTGTATTGAAAGCAGTTTTCCACTCTCCTTCTGCCCTGTTGCAAACCAATTGGTAAGTGTTGTAGAGGCCAAGTTTAGTTAAGATCTTGGCTTTATACAAAATTTCTCTTAGATGGTGGTACTCGGGTGGAACCTTGGACAGATCCCCGTAAGTCTGTTTCCTATGCTTCTCTGAGTCTGAGGAGGAGCACGTTGCTGAAAAACAGTTCTCTAAGTGTAAGGGGGCACACCCCATGATTTCAACCTTCTGCCAATCAAGTGCTTTAGAGCCATGCAATCCCATTAAAAACTGGAAACTGGGGTGTCTGAATTATCATGAAGGCAATCCTTTCATTGTGATAACCTTCAATTGTCAGGCTAACTTTATCAGACACTTCATCACAGAGGAATTTGCAGTGTGAGATTGATGACTGGACAGGCACTGTTTAGGAACAGCCTGTAAGACATCAGGGTCAATCAAATTGCGGACACACTTTAGGAGCACTACTTTTCCAGTGAAAAACTTTCATGGTTCCACATTCTCTTAGTGACTCACCATAGGCTAGCATTGTCTTCTTATCTGAGTAAGGTGTAGATATTAGTCCCGAATATGATGAAAGAATATGACCAACTGAAAGGACGCACCATTCGAAAGATTGAACCCAGTGTAGCTATTTAGTATTTATTAATCTGCCTTTCAGGATTAAAAATCTCAGTTAATGCTGATTTTAAGTAATTGGGAGGGTTGAGGAATTAATAGGTGCATGATTGAGAGAAATGAATGAATCTTCAGAATATTAATAATAGAGAAAAAATAGGAAATAAAGTTAAACAGAACTAGTGTGTCAGCATTACTCCTGGCACACAGACTATTAGATATACATTCAGGCTTATATTTCAGAGAGGTAGTCTGTGTATTAAAGATCAGTGGGTTAATTTGTTGGGTTTTACCTTAAAACTGCGATAAAGACCTCACGGAGAAAGAGAGATTATACACTATGGAAAAAATTCTGCATCACTCACAGAGGAAGCAGTCATTTCTCCATGCTGCCACACGAGAAAATGTTCTTTAGTGTAATAAAACTAAAACCGTGCTGGAACGTTATGACCTGAAAGTACAGGGCGCCATCAGGATGTTTTTGCCAAAGGACTGAGTGGCGTACATTACAGAATACAGGTGTTGCTCACAGAAGTTTATTTATTTCAGTAATTCCATAAAATAAGTGAAATTTGTGTATCACAGTCATTAATTGCACATAGGGTTATATATTTCAATAGTTTTTTATTATTTTGATGATTATAATTGACAACTAACTCAGTACCTCAGAAATTTAGGATATTGTAAAAAGGTCCAATATCAAAGACACCTGGTGCCAAAGTCTAATCAACTAATTAACTCAAAACACCTGCCAAGGTCTTGATCAGTCTAGTTATGTAGGCTGTGTTGGATTTCAGTGGCTGCGAAGGAGACGGTCTACCTGAACTGTGTCCTTTGAAGGCCCTGGAGACAAGGAGGCTGGTAGAGTTCGGCTATAGATTGAAACAGGTCCAGCCTTCTCCAACTGCCACCGCCCCTCACTCTGTGTACGCTCTGTTGCCTGGCAACTGTGACAGCTGATACACAAATCAGGTATGGATGCTGAACTCCTCACTACTGTTTTGTTGCTAATTTTATTGTTGATGAGCTTCAGCAGCAGAACCGTTATCACATGTTCACTGCACAGATGTTGGAATCTGTGCTTTAATATCAGCTAAACCCATCAATACAAGGACAGATAAAACCTTTTAATAAGCTAAATATTACCACATGTTACTGTATTACCATTTTACTGCCACATGCCTGACTTGATAACCATTTAAATGAATTACTTTCATTAATTTAGGTCCAGTCGAAGAAAAAGCACTCCAATGTAGTACTTGAGTATAAGTATTAATACTCATGATCTGACTCAACTACAAGTAAAATTACTCTGTCAAATATCTATTCATATCTATTGAAGTACTCACTTTTGAAAATACTTTAGCATTCAAAAGTACAAATTCAATGTTTTAATATCAGTACATTTTTGTCATTTCACACAACCTTGTAACTTTCAGAAACCACCAGATTTGCTGATCCATAGAACCCCTGCTCTACATGGAAACAACTTAAGCATAAGAAAATACCACAAAAAGATATTTAGATTCATCTTTTATTATTAAAAAAACAATAAAGAGAACCAGAGAGTCTTGGTTCTCTTCAAACTTTGGAATAGATGTTTAAGGTTGAATCTATGACCACAAAGAAACTGCAGCTCTGCTCTGAGACTCGAACTACTGAACAACTTGGCCACATGGCAATAACTCAGGCTTCATCAAATTGTAAACTGCAAATAATGTCTGTCGAGAGTTTCTCACATTTTTGGAATGTCTGCAAATCTCTCCTGGACCTTGACTCTGGACACTTAGAGAGGCCCATCAATCCATACAAAAATAGGGCTGTACGGTGGGCAGTGGTTAGCGCTGTTGCCTTGCAGTAAGAAGGTTCTGGGTTCGATCCCGGCCTGGGGTCTTTCTGCATGGAGTTTACATGTTCTCCCCGTGCATGCGTGGGTTCTCTCCGAGTACTCCGGCTTCATCCCACAGTCCAAAAACATGATCTTTAGGTTAAGTTAGGTTAACATCTCTCAATTGTCTCTAGGTGTGAGTGTGTGTCTGCATGGTTGTATGCCCTTGTGTGTCTAAGTGTAAACTGCAACAGACTGGCGTCCTGTCCTGGGTATACCCCGCCTTACGCTCATAGTCTGCTGGAGATAGGCACCAGCCCAACCGCGACCTAGAAATTCATCAAAATAAACACTTGAAATATATAACTTTTGTATTAAAATAATATAACTCAAAAGTTTTAACTTCTGAGTGGAATTACTGAAATAAATCAACTTTCATGATATTTGAATTTTGTGGGAAGTACCTGTATCTGACATTGTAAGAAGGGAATATTGTGTGAGATGTTGACACAAGTTTGGTCCTGCAGACATTTTAGCATCAACATTGGTTCACTTCTGTTGAAGCTGATGTTAATGAACAGGAGGAATGATCGTCTCTAAATTATCAGCACATATACCAGCCTGCTGAGTTAGAATTAATGTGCAACAGCAAAATATCACCTCAAGTATACAAAAATAAAATGCTACATACATTTATTATGCTGCGTTAGCAGGAATGAAGCAGAAGAGCCACGGACTGTGTTGATGTGGTTCTCCACCTCATCCTCCTCCACACTTACACAACAAGCCAGCATCACTTCGCCTCTCAAACCCACGTTAGCGTGGGGTTCTCTCGCTTGTCGGCCATGTCTGAGTAACTGTAGGTGTACATTCCATCTCATGACACATGGATTGGATGACTGCCGCTCTGTGCATGGTAGCAGCGAAGTCTTCATGTCACGGAAACTGTTATGTAAACTCCTGATGCACTCATTTAAAAGTTAAGCATTTCCAAGGTAAATCTTCAAGTTATGCTCTGAATGTTAATGAGAAACTAAAGATTGTTTTATCAAACATGACAATCTGGAGCTGTTGTACTTGTAGAGGATAAAGTTTAAGGCATCTGTCAAAAAATCTGTCCTTTTACAGTCAGCTTAAAGGGACGCAGAGATAACAAGGAATTTCATTTGGTCAGCAGTGGAAATAAATCTGGAATATAAATCTGCTTTTTATTTTCAAACTTCAAAATTATCACTTTGTTCACTTGATTGTTTTACAGAAGAATTCTCCTGAATCTTTTTCCAATAGTTCAGCTGTTATCAAATAAACTGAGAGCAGAATATATTTGAAACCTGCTATTGATTTTGTTTTCAGCCTGGATGTTGATTGAGCTCCTGTGATGAATTGACTCTACTTTTATGTTGGCAAGGTGTCATCAGAGCGGCCCTTCTTTTTCTGACTTCAGTCACCGCTTGCTTTTACAAATGTTCTGATTGGCGAGGTGAATCGATGAGGGGTCAGATGGCTGCTTGTTTCAACTCCAACATTCAGAGATGGTCAGGGCTCAGAGGATTGGACACTCAGAATCATGAGATGCTGATAGCAGTGTTAGAGCAGCAGCCCATCACCATGCTGTCCAGATCCCACTCGGTTCCCACACCTTCCCCTGCAGAAAGCTGCTCCCAGTTTGACTTCACCAGAACCAGCCCAGTTCAGAAGGAAATGCAGATGACACGTATGCAGGACAAACATGCAACTAAAGTGCTGTTAGAAGTCTGAGCAGTTCTACTGTTTTAATGCTCAGCATGCCTAGAGGACGGACTGAGAAGCAGAATTCCCCCACCACCACCACTTTGTGTGATTCTGCATAGGTCCTAAGATCTGATTGTTTGCTGTGGGTGTGACTCCTACTGACGCATGAATGAATCATCAGAGATCATCAGCAGCAAAGAACAGGTCAGGCTGTATTTTTAGATATGATTAGATATGAGCTGCAAGTACAGAGATCCCTTCAACATCTCCTACTGACACCATCGGCTGTTGATAATCAGTGATGCTCTAATGATTAAATTTGCTGGGAAAAAGCTGATCACTTTAAGAAGGGTTTGATCATTGTTGATTATTTTTCCATTTATTGAAAAGGTCTAAAGAATTTGTTGCATACAATAAAGAAAAACAACAAAACATTAATTTTGCAGGCACACCTCCTGAGACCATCTAGGAAAATGTTCTATGTTCTGATGAAACAATGGTTGATCTTTTTGAACATAATTCCAAAGATATGTTTGATGGAAACACTGCAACAACAAAAATACCCACAGTGAGGCATGTTAGGTACAGAAACGTGCTTTGAGGGTCGTTTGTAATTCAGCTGAACTTTGGTTCTCTCACAAGTTTGACAACACTGAACAAAATTAAATACCATTCAGAGTTCTGCTACAAAGCTAAAGATGAAGAGCTGTCATAAATCTGGGCGTCAGCTCTGGTCTGATGATCAGATTATTTCCACTCTGCTGCTCCACTCCCATCAGTTACACCTGTTCTTCTGCCTTTAAAAACCTCTTTCATATCACAGACTGACGCCAGATTATTGCTCGAGCCTTGTGGTGAGACGTATCCAGCTATCCTTTACCTGCCAGCCTGTCCTCTTATTAAATGCCTGCCTGGCCTAGGTTTCTGCTTAGGATATTGGTTGCCTGTTTTTGACCCCTTTTCTGCCCCAGATCACGTTTACGGACTCAGATTAGGATTTCTCCAGTAATCTGACCTTCTGGTTTCGACCCCTGCCTTCACTACGACACTGTCTCTGGAACTCGGACTGGTACCTCCTCTCTATCTGACCTCCTGGCTCTGACCTCCTTTCTGCTCATTCCGACCGTGATTTAAGATTGTTCCCCAGAAAGACTAGCTGGTTCTCCTATCTGCTCAGCCGAAGTCCTCCTCCCTGGGACTGGATTGCTGGCATGCTGGCTGGTCCACCGCACCTCAGGCCATATCCTCTGTTTCCATAAAGGTCAGTACCATCGCCTTCCTGTCTGCTGTTCAGTCCGTCGTCCTGTACCTCACATTAACACTCATATCTCCATCCAGAGGATCCTGACGCTGCGGCTCCCTCCCACCGCTGACCCGGAAACTGTGCCCAACAAACTGTTAAAATGCCTCTCGCTCTCTGGCTATTATCTGGGTCCGCAAATTCCACACCCCGTTACAAGAGCTGCATAATTCAGCACAACAGCCCAAAGCCAACATCCAAGTAAATAAATTAAGAGTTCTTACATAATAACTTTTTTTAAAACAAACAAACAAGAAATGTTTTTAGGAAAGATTTATCTTCAATTTGCTCAATTATTACCTTAATACAAAAAGAACAGTTCAGATATTAATCTATTTGTATTTCATATCTTAAAGTTCACATATTTTGCAAAATTTACTTTATAAATAGTCAAATATATCCTAAAGTTTGTGTATGAGCTTTATTAAGTCATTTGCTCTGATGCTGTTACCCCAGCAGATGAAGGAGGAAGAGATCCCACTCTCCACAACAGACTGATAGAACATCTGTAACATCTGTAACATCTTGCTGCAAACACCAAAGGACCTAAACTTCCTTAGGAAGTCCAGTCTGCTCTGTCCCTTCTTGTAGACGGCTTCACAGTTGTATCTCCAGTCTATTTTTTTTCCAGGTGAATACCGAGGTATTTATACTGCTCCACCGCCTCCAATTATTCTCCCATGATGTTCACAGGATTCAACTTATTCCTGTTTCTTCTGAAATCTATAGTAATTTTCCTTGTTTTGCTGACATTCCGGATTAGATGAATCTTTCCACACCATGAGTCAAAGCTGTTCACCAGCTTTCTGTACTCAGCATCTTGTCCATCTCTGATGCACCCAATGACTGCAGAGTCATCTGAGTATTTCTGCAGGTAACAGGACTGTCTGATACTAGAATTCAACGGTGTAGAGAGCAAAAAGGAATGGTCAGAGTACTGTGCCCTGTGGTGCTCCTGGTATGCTGACTACTTGATCAGACAGTTGACCCTTTAGTCTAACAAACTGTGGGCTAATTATTGGGTAGTCTTTGATCCAGACTGGGTCAGGCTAAGGTCAAAAAGGTCTGTGCTGCTCTGCACAGACCTTCAGGACTCTGTAGCTGACACCTTTAGGACCTGCTAACTTATTATGATTCAATCTCTCTTTTTGCCTATTCACTTGACTTCTAGAGATAGACAGGGGAAGGGTGGGGTAAGAAGCAACATCTTTTGATGGTTCCTGAACTGAACTTATTATGGGATGTATGCAGTTCATTGGCTATGACCAGACTGATTAACAGTTTAATATCTTGGGTGCAGTGACTAATCTTCACAGTAACATGTCCTGGATAAGATCACCTGCTGTTTAAAAGCACTGTGTTAGAATAATGTAATAATTGTAGTGTTTTTATCTAATGTTTGCTTATATGATTTTTAGAAATGATAGTGATGTGTTTTTATTTTAACTTGTAGTTATATACATTTCTTAATATGCGTATGTATTTTTCAGTCTGCCCCACCGTAAAAAGAGCCCAAGGACCTTTTCTCATGTGCTACGAGGTCATAGGAGTAACAGATGCACACTGAGACCTTGTTTACAAAGGATCATTGTGGAAGAAGACTGAGGGGGAGAGGAACTGCACCTGGATCCATATCATGAGACAAGTTCCTAAGGTGAAGGGTTAATGATGACCACCTGGTTTCTGAGAGTTGCCAGTTCCGAATAAGAAGAAGGACAATACAGCTATAGTTAATCAAAGCTGGACTTGTTTTGAGCGTGGACAGAGGAGAATTGATTGGTTACCCATTTGATATAAGTTTTGTACATCTGTGTTGTTGAACCCCCATCCTTAGAAACATTGTAATGGGACACACCTGTGTCTGTTTTATCTTATTTGATTTATAAGTACAAGAATTTGTTGTTTCTTAAGTTTACTTTATAATTAAATAGGATTTGGATCTACTGTGAATCCTCTGTGCCTTCTTCTAAATTCAACTAGGACTTGCAGAAATGGTTAAAGTAATCTTATTTTAGCTTTTCAGATGTTAATTAGCTGTTTTTAAGTGTTAAAAAAACAACCTGCTGTGGTTGATAGCAGCTTTTAGCTGTAAATCCCCCTATTTCTTTTTAAAACCAAGCAAAAGGATGTGATCTGTGCCTTTGTCGGTGGAAAAGATGTCTATTCGTTTCTCAAAAGAATATTTGGCAATACTTTGATTCATCAGTTATACCCACTAGTTGTGAAACAAATCAAGAATGTGACACATCACAGCTGCTAGTAGCCTGTTATTTACTGCCTGTTATTCCCTTATGCTGACAGTTAGATAAAGGCCACTCTGCTATACAATCATAAAAGAGAAAAAAATCATGCACTTCTTTATGCTGATCTCTCACGTGAAATTTCTATAAAACAAAACATGATCAAGTGTAGAAATGTTCAAAGAGTATGGATATTTTTGCAGGGTTCTGAATATAGTAATTGGAAAGTGTTACATCCTGAAGTGGGCTAACAAACACTGTGAAAAAGTGGTAGCTTTACTTATGCCTACATGTGTATAGAAGCTGGATGATCAAATGGTTCATTTTGTGTTAATCTTTTGAAAGCTTCGTTGTTTGTTTCTTCCTGTTTCTGAACACCACCATTGTAGCAGAAACAATACAGACAGGTGAAAGTAAAAGCAGCCAAGCATTGAAAGCTTCCAAGGCCGTCATAAAATTGTTCGATGGGATTGATGACATGCCAGCTAAAGCAGCGGGATGTGCTGCATTTTAAATGGGTGCAATCATCTCAAATTGGACACTTTGTCAACAATGTTGAATCTGGTCATTTGTAGGAGTTCAGCTGAAAAGAACGATCAATATGGAAGAGGATGTAAAAACAAAGGGAAAATAAGCATACTTTGCTGTGTGGTACTCACAGGCTCTGTCGTAGCTCTGCTGTGTCTCTGGATGTACCCAGTGACTGAAGATTTTTCTCCAAGGAAACGACTGAAGAAATAAACAAACACAACAAACAGAATATCCTGAATTTCTACCTACTCAGAATCAGTAAAAGCAGCTTGAAAAATTTTGAATGAATAAGTTGGATTCTTATTTTAAAATGGATGACTGCAATATGGGCTAAATACTTCTACAAACTTTAAGAATGATATAACCATCATGCCAATAAAGAAATGAATATATGGATAATAAGCTGAAACCTTAACCCAATACTGTTGTGTTCATGTCTCAGATCACCATAAAGTAAATGTAACAGTGAGAGTTAAGTTCTCAGATTGGTTCTTAATTATTCATTCAGTCATTCATTCAGACTCATTCGAAGTGTTCCACACCTTAAGGCAGCTTTTCTTTCCAATACCAAACCGACTTTAGTTATAAAATGCTTTAAAAAAAAGCACAGTTGAAACAAAGTACTGCAGCGTGCTGAAAAATACAGAAACATCTCAGGCGTATCAGGGCAATTTCTTTTGTTGATTCAGGCAAGATGTTTTATTTCTGTCTCACTTAAAAATAGAAGTTTAGAATTGTCTGTACAGCTATCTATGTTAAAAGAGAAAAAACATCACCGAACAGAGAGGGAGGATTAAGTCCCAAGAAAATATAACCTGGTCTTCAATAACATCCCTAAGAAATAAAAAAAAAGTATTGTCATCATTATTCAGATGGTCAAATACAAAACTCCCATCAAACAACAAACTCCAGTGGCCCTGGAGAACGACACATGGATCATCTGTTATCATCTGACTTGGAATCCAGTGGAAAGATGGGCTTCAACTACAGGTTGCTCTAGGTGTTGAATGACTTTTTGGAAAAGCAAAAGTCTGTCTCCCTCTGATTTAATTCTGCTTTTCATAAAATAGAATAATTATTTAGTTGTTTCACTTGGATAAAAATATATCAGAAGCTTCTTGCATTGTGCATCTTGAAGTTTTCTGCATATTTTGTGCTGCGAGTTGAACTGGACGTGCATTAAGTGCTTCCATAACGGTGGCTACAGTTTGAAAATCTAAACTTTTGCAGCTGTATGCACAGCTTGAACCAATCAGATAAGCTGATCCAGGGGCTGTCTGGGGGACAGACACCACATGCAAGCCGTGATCACTTCGGCAGAGCTGTCAGCATAAAACTATGAAAAATTAATAATAGTTAAACTGCACTGCTTTTAAAAAGCCAAAGGTTCATTATCAATGCGCTACAATATTCTTGTACTGAACTGTGTGGGAACAGTTTTACCTACATCATCAAAAAATGTTAAATCCTGCCTGGTTCTTGTAGTTTTACCACAATCAACGATTTTTTTTATCACGCCTGAGTGTGTGACTTCAAAACACTTGAGTGTTCCATTTGAGGGTTGAGGCATTGGATGCCTTTTTACAATTAATTTGCATTTGGTGTGAATGCAGCATGCAGCCTTAGCTTAAAAAACTGTTTTTTTCTATCTACCAGCTAGATAAAGTCCTGGTAACAGAACAAATTAGGATTTGGAGTTTTGCTTGGTGGTTTTATGAAAAAAAGAATACAAAAAAAAATCTGTCAGTTCTTTCATGAAGTATACTTAAGCAGAGCTAGGTACTTTACCATTGGTGTTAATCTGAAAGACATTGGAGGAGGCTTCTTGAAACACGTCTTGCAGTTCTGAGGGGCTGACCTGTGTGGCTGTGAAGAAAACCAGAGTGAGCAAAGAGAACAGCAGTAAGGATGCGAGCTGCTTGGTAGGTTATTCAGTGTGACCAAACTCCCTGGATCACTCCCTGTTGTTTGCTAAGACAAGACAAATTTCTGTACCACATTAATCATTCTCTGATTTCACACTTTATTTTCTGAGGAAAAAGCAACAGAACAGTAGCCTTTCAATGAATGAACATCAACATTTAAAAACACAAATCTCTTATTTCAGCTCAGCTCAAGTTTGCAGGGAATAGAGTCCAAGCAAATATCCTCCATGACATTTTACAGAGATGGGATGTTTTTACCTTCATCATGACTAACTAATCTAAATGTTACCTTGCTAGTACATTGCTATGGAATCCGTACCAGATGATATTGATGTTTTTACATATCCTATTTGGTCTTATGTATAAACTGAGCTAACGCTAACATCCGGGGTTTATCTTCATCTTGCTGTCTGTGTTTGTTAGGGAAAAGAGTGCGCTTAGCCATGTTTGGTCATGTGACAGAGATAGTGATGCAGCCCAAGACTGTGTGGTGTTAACCAATGCAGAGCAGCATGTTAGTGCTCTAGTCATTTTTCACTGGATCAAAAGGGTTAAAAATATAAATATAATATTAATAGATATTTGTTATTGACCTTAACAGGGATATTGATATCAGATATTGATCCAAATTATCATACTGGTGTCTCCATGCTGGGGAGGCATCAATACGATCTCTGAAGCTGGGAGAATTACTGGGTGATTCCTCTTGTGCTAAGACGTGATATCTTTGGCTAATCACTGCTTTATAAATAGACTGAATTGAATTAAATATTAAACTGGACGACCACCTCTAATGCAAAGTTTCATAGCAGCAACAGCCTGAGCCACAGTGTTGTTTTGATTAGTTTACATTCAGTAAAATTGAACATTTTCAAATGTTTTCTTCTGATGATGGGCATGATTTTAACTAAGCAGTAGACCTAAAATCCACAGAGGAGACACGCTGATGGCCTTGTTACAGCTTCATTTTTTGACTCACATGCAGAAATGATAAAGTAAACAATGTTTGGAGGAACGGAAACTTACAAGTTATTTATGTTTAGTGTTCTCTGTTCAGACACAAATGTCACAAAGTGTTTCACAAGGGCGTGGCAGTAAAAAACAAGAAACATATTAAGCAAAGGCCTTAAGTAGATGATATCTAAGGAAGCAAGAGAGAAACTAAGATGGGCTGATCGAGGTCAGCATGAATATTGTTGGATGGAGTTTGTTCTAGTGGTTCAGGAGTTTTAAATGGCAATAGGAGAACTTCAGAGGCTCAGGGCGTAGATGGTTGCCTTTGTGGCTTGTTGAAAGCAAAGTGGGGGTTTGAGTTTCTTAGAGATTTTGCAGGCTTAGTCATAGAAGAGGTCAGGAGTGTGGAGACTTTTTCTTGAGAACCCAAACATTAACTTTAATCTTCCTAATAGGATCCAAAAGAAAGGTGGTAAACGGTACATAGCCAATATGTGTACAAAGAATCAACGGGACCCTTCGGAGGATGGACGATATAAGACTTTGGAAACCCTACCAGGATCTGGATGATTGAGGCGTGTCATGATTCTGTGCACCAGCTCTGGTCTGATTACTTAATTATCCCCATCTGCTCTGCTCCTGTGCTCCTCATCAACTTTCCTCATCTCCACCTGTCCCTCTGCCTTGCTCAGACCAGATTATTTCGCTTGGGCCGTATGGTGAGAGTTTCCAGCATTTCTTCTTTCTGCCTGTCTGTTACAACCTGTTCCCCTTCAAGACCTGTTTTTTGCCTGTGTCCCTATTGGCTCTGTTCGTGTGTCTTCTGGTTCTGACCCCTGCCTCCCAGTTACTCTGATTTTGGATTACGGACTGGATACTTCTTTACCATCTGATCTCCTGTTGCTGACCTCTGCTCCCATTACGACCCTGATTCTGGATCTTGGACTGGAACCTATTTTGTTATTGGATCTCCTGACTCTGACCCTGGCTCTGCCTCCGACTCAGTTACTGGATAACTGAGTCGGAGGCAGAGCCTGATTCAGCCACCTACATCATGATCAGCAGTTATCATCCAGAGGTTGTATCCTTGAATCTGTTCCCCAAATCCCACCCCCAGCAGCCAGAGCTCCTCACATCCAGGACTAACAGTTATGGGTTTTTTTCTATTGGGATAAATATGATTTTTGTCCGGTTTTGCCCACTCCATCAGTTCCCATAGAATCCCTGTCTCCTGAACCTGAAGCCCTCTGTCAGTATGTTGTTTCAGAATCCGTTCCCTGTCAGCCATCTCTTCCAGGACCTAACTTTCCCTATCCTCCAGCCCCTCCTGAGTCTGTTTCTGTCAGCACCACTTCCTCCTGGACCTTTTCTGATTCTGTCTTAGTCAGTACCTGCTTTTCTGAGTCTGTTTCTGCTAGTGTTCCTCCTCATCAGTCTGATCCACATAGTGTCCAGCCCTCTGATCCACATAGTGTCCAGTGCTCTGAGCCACATAGTTTTCTACCTGTTGAGTCTGATACTGTCCTCTCTCTTCAGTCAGAACCACCTAGTTTCTTCATATCTCTGCCAGATCAGCCTAGTGTCCTCTCTCCTCAGTCTGATTCACTCAGATCCCTCTCTCCCCGAGCAGAACCCCTTGTTTCAGCTCTGAGTTCAGCTGTGCTCTCTGTTTCTGCTCCGAGTCCGGCTGTGGTCTCTGTTTCTGCTCCGAGTGCGGCTATGGTCCCTGTTTCTGCTTCAAGTCCGGCTATGGTCCCTGTTTCTGCTCCGAGCCGTCTGGAGACCCCTAGGCCCCTCTGTGGGTGCACGTCTGCTCCAAGGCCCCTCTGTGGGCGCACTTCGGCTCCAAGGCCCCTCTGTTGGTCATGGCTGTGCAGTCGGCGGACAGCCTGTCTCCTGAGTCGCAGTCGGCGGACAACCTGCCTCCAGGGCCGCAGTCGGCGGACAACCTGCCTCCAGAGCCGCAGTCAGCAGTCAACCTGCCCCGCCCTCGGCCGGCCTGCAGAGACTCTGCCCCGGCCTCCCGGCTGGCCTCCAGAGACTCTGCCCTGGCCTCCCAGTCCGTCTTCCTGGGACTCTGCTTCTTTGCTGGCCTCCCGATTTAAATTGACAGCTACTGTTCACAGACATGTTAGTTCTTCTTTAAGAAGCCCTCCTGTTCTCCCCTCATTACCTGTATTAACTGCACCAGTTTGAACTCATTACCTGTATAAAAGACACCTGTCCACACACTCAATCAATCAGACTCCAGCATCTCCACAATGCCCAAGACC
>JAUZNJ010031465.1:0-14208 GCA_034780135.1 Jordanella pulchra | reverse complement strand
TTTGCAACAGCAACAGCTTGCTGGCCCAACTGGAGAGGCATGATTCATCCTATTAGCTCATCTCATCCCTGCTGGCCTCCTTTGGTAGCAGAGGGAGGGGGAGTCACCCCTGCTGTCCCGCTAATAAAGCATCTGACACTCCATCCGTCCACCAGACTGATCTCAGGCTCTGATAGTCACACGACTCCATATGCATGCATGTTCACACATGTTACACAGACAGGGATGCACACAGGCGCACATGTATCTGCAAAAAACAGACAGGCGAATTTTTAACTGATAGACAGGTCGGTTCAGCTTCCTGCCATGTTCCTAATTCTCAAAAACCATTTATTTTCACATATGCACAAAAACGGGAAAAAAAATTTTGTAACATTGCTCTGTCACCTAATTTACAATGTATTATTCTAAAGTTATGCAAAATAATCTAAATGTAATGTATAATCCCAGATGAAAACAAAGTTCTCTTAAAGCATTTTGTAAAACGTATAGATCAAATCAATACAAACACATCAACCCAACCGTAAAAAAAAGATTCAAATTCAGTTTTATATATTTAAATTTGGCCTAATTATAATAGAGTGCAGTCAAAACCTGTTTATAATGCCAACTGGTTAAAAGCTATCTAATCCAATAAAGTGTAACCAACTGCAACAAATCGCTAAATTTTGTTTGTTTAGACTTGATTTTTTATGAATGATTTACATTTTGGATTGAGATGCAAATCCTCCTTCTGATACAGGAACCCTAACGAGTCTATGAACAGCTGTTAAAATATCAGGCTTTTCTCATTTGACAAGAAAATGTTCGATCACAGCATTTAAAAGCTTTTAAAAAGCTTTCCAGTATATTGTGACATTTTTTCCTTTACACATATCACTTTGTTTCGTTTTCACATACAGTTGGAGTAAAAAACATTGATATTTCTGGGTGCGATGAGACAAAACCTGTCAAATTTAGGAGGGTATACATTTTACTGCAAATCACTGTCCTTTAAAAATGCATCAAAGGCAGTCTATTGGGCTATTTATTTCTCTACACAAATGAACTGGAAAAAAGAGAGACAAACCAATAAATCTATTAGAAATAATATATATGCTTAAAACTATAAGTGCACTCATCCTGTAGCCAATAATTGTACATTTAAATCAACATTTTGATACAAAAAGAACAATATAATTTGTTCTTCGGAAGAAGTCTTTCAGTATCCCTCATCCTTACTTAGCAATATATTTCTTTGGAATTTCTTCCAGATCCATTGAACTGTCATCTGTTGTCTCTTGTCCTTCTTAGGTGTTTTCTAGTCAAAAATAGTTCTTGGCTCAGCAAAACAAAAGTTTTGGAATAGGCCTGGAAGCCAATCTGTTTTGACTCACTGTGATGAAAAACATGGACTGAATTTTTTAATACAGAAGCTAATATATTGCAATCATAAATTATCAATATTTCAATGTCAAATCCTTTTTGTCTTGCTATGCAATCAACACAAATGTAAAGTAGTAAAGTAGGATGGCATTTTGCTTTTTTTTTTTTTTTTGTTTTTTGTAAAAGGATAAGCTCTTGTTAAGTTAACACTTTGAAGAAAAGTTAAGTTGCCCTTAGATTATGTCAAATATGATGGAAAGCAGTAGAGTTAAGTTATGGTAACGATGAATACCTACAACAGCCTGGGGGCTCCTGGTCATCTGTTTGGTCACACACACTGTGGGAAGGCATCACATTGCTTAACCATTGTATACTGTATTTAGCTATTACATCTTGGTCAGTATGGCACACCCAAAACAATCTCAGAAACGTTCTTTAGTCAGTACCGTTAACAATGCTATAGCAACCTCTCCATTCCCACATTTGGTAAGTGTGTTTCAGTTAACCCCAATATGTGAGGACTAGTGTTCTTCAACACAATTTTCTTCAACATTCGGTTATAGAAATATATGGGTATTTAATCTAAATTGGTACCCCCCCTCCAAAAAAAGGAAAAATAAATCACATTTACGGAGGTAAAATATTTTTAATGGGACTACAAATTTCCGTCACCATATCCGGTAGAGAGGCGCATGTGTATTATGACCGGGTAGGAACGAAAATTCGAAGTACTGTTGTTCCGGCAGAGCTTCGTATCCTGTTTTGGAGTTATAAGTCGTTGTAACTGTGCTGAAAGAGGAAAGGTTTGTTCTGCTTGACTATTTTAAGACCAATAGAAAAAATGAGCCGAATATGTTATTACTACTCAATTACTTTTCACTATTTTGTTAATCTTAACTAGTTTGTTAGCTAGCTTTTAGCTCACTTAGCTGAGAGGAAAGTTAGCTGTTGTCAAAGCGACGCTTTACTAAGTTTACAATGTGATAATTCTTGACAGTAGTAGGGTAGTAGTTTTTTCATGAAATGAGCTTCAATTTGATGGTTTATTAGAGTATATTTAACCGCTTCTCTTTCTGCATCATAGTGACGGAAATTACTGGTAAACTCCAGAAAGCAGGCCTGTTCAGTGTTTTGGCTGCTTTTTGTTTCTACGTTTTACACAATGCAAGCATGGATGTTGTTTAAATTGCCTTTGTGATCCAACGAGACCAATTGTGTTTGCTGACTGTCAATGTCGTGCTTTCCTTCTGGGGTTCAACACGGTCAGCGGCTTTAAAAGGCGAATTAGCTATTTAAAAGTTATGTTTGTTTTGACCATCTTTACCCACATCACTAATGAAAAGTTAAGTGGGGATATGAAGTATTCTTACTTTCTTTTCTCCTTATGGATCTTTGATTGATTTTGTAATATAATGTGCATCTCATTTGACTTTAATCCAGTGCAGTATGTGGCCTGAAAATTGACAACACTTACTTGAAGTTATAAATATAATTTTTGATTAAAGACTTAGTCTTCCACAAACCAGTACTGCAAATCATGGTGGTGGCAGCATCATGCTTTGGGGGGCAGACATCAAAGGTGGTAAGAGTTGAAGTGGATATGGAAATAATTAAATCCAGGGCAAGCGTTGGTCAAAAGCTAGACTGAACAGAGGTTCACCTTCCAGCAGGAGAACCATAAATATACACCCACAACTGCCATGGCCTATTTAAAGTACAGACCTAAATCCAACTTAAGGCAAGACTATAATGTTAAATTTTTAAGTCAGACTTTGTCTGAGCAATGGGGAAAAACTGGGTGTACATGTGATATTCTCCACAACACTTGTTGCTAAAATGTGCTTCTTCAAAATATTAACTTTGGGGACGAATATAAGTGTACGCCAAAGAATCCTTGAATGTAGATTGAAGTTTGTGGTTGCAAGGTAGCAAAAATGCTAAAATGTGCTAATTTCAGGTTAAAAAAGAAAAAAATAAACCCAGAAGATGTCAGCAGAGAAGATGGAGACAAGTGTGTCCAATGGATCAGGGTCAGGATACGAGAAGGAAGAAAGTGACCTCAGGTAAAACTGTTTGCAATTCTGCGGTTTGCTTTCTGGAAAAATATTTAAAAAATGATCCATCTTTGGAGAAAAGCTGAGTTTATCACATCGTTTGGTTTCTGTTTGGAATCTTCATTGCAGTCCAGAGGATCTGTCTGAGATGCTGGCTGCAGGAACCAAGGAGGTTCATGAAAAAGCAGAGAACACGCAGTTTGTTAAAGATTTCCTCAGGGGACGAATCCGCAGAGAGCTTTTCAAGGTGAGGCTGTATAAAGTCATCAGGAAGAAAGCCAAGATTTGAATAGAAGAGATATGATTCTCTAAACTGGTAAAGCTCTTACTGTTACCTCCTGCAGGTAAACCTCTTATCTTCTCAGAACTTCCTCAGAAGCCCTAATTAAAAATCTCTTTGAGGAGCAGTTTGTACTGCTGAGTTAGACGTGGAAACAAAACTTTGTATTAATGGCAGGATAATGTAGATAATAAAAATAAAAAGGCTGACAAATTACAAAAGTTGTTTATTTTCTCCTTCAGCTTGGTGCTGTAGCGCTTTACCACACATACACCGCCATGGAGGAGGAGATCGAGAGGAATAAGGACCACCCCCACTTTGCCCCCCTATATTTCCCTGCAGAGCTGCACCGTCATGAAGCCTTAGCCCGCGACCTCGAGTATTTCTATGGTCCAGACTGGAAGAGCCAGATCACCTGCTCCCAGGCCACACAGCACTATGTGGACCGCATCCACCAGGTAGGGCAGGAGGACCCGGTGCTGTTGGTTGCCCACGCCTACACTCGCTACATGGGTGACCTGTCAGGAGGTCAAGTGCTGAGAAAGGTGGCGCAGAGAGCTCTGAAGCTGCCGCCCACCGGGGAGGGCCTGGAGTTTTACCAGTTTGACGCGATCCACAGCGCTAAAGCGTTCAAGCAGCTGTACCGAAGTCGCATGAACGAGCTGGACCTGGACCTGGAGACAAAGAAGAAACTGGTGGAGGAGGCTGTCAAAGCTTTTCATTTCAATATGGAGGTGAGAGTATGAGAAAAAAAGATGGCACTAATAGATAGGATGTTTAAATATGAAATTAATTACTAGAGAAATCTAATAAAGAATGTAGGACAAGACTTAAAGACTGATGTTTACAAAAGCTCTCCATTAAATAAGACTGAGTCTGAGTCATTTTGCAAACGGACATGAGCAACAAAGAAAAATAGAGCTGCAGCTGCAGTTTCAGCCAAAGGTTGTTCT
Organism: Jordanella pulchra; assembly: GCA_034780135.1. Lineage (NCBI taxonomy): Eukaryota > Metazoa > Chordata > Actinopteri > Cyprinodontiformes > Cyprinodontidae > Jordanella > Jordanella pulchra. The sequence goes on along the minus strand of JAUZNJ010031465.1, from coordinate 9,556 downwards.
CCATAGAAGGGCTCAGAATAGGCAACATTGCATCATTACTTTTTACTCTCTGTTTATCATCATGATTCTCGAACTAGGACAAAGGGTGACATGTGCTACAAATCTCTAAACCTTCCTTCTTGTCCTGTCATTGTCGATGTAGGTCAGATTCTTCTGGGATTTCCCTACAATTTTAGCAGCCATTTCCACCATTTTATTTAACTTCATCTTACACTTGCAACTCAGATGACCAAACGCACAGAGGTGAAAGGTCAAAGGGCTCCCAGTATCAACAGTGACTTAACGTTTCTTCTCTCAGGTGTTTGAGGAGTTGGAAGAAATCGGCAAAACAATTCAAGAGGACGTTTTAGATGCTGGCATGTCTGTTCATGGAGAAATGGGAGGAGACATCAGCAAATGTCCCTACTATGCTGCCAAAATGGGTAAGGAAGCAACGTGTTGCTTAAAAACATAAATTCTGGATGATTTATTTATTTAGTTTTCCCTAAACTTGTTTTTCTGTCTGTTTCACATCAAAGCGGCATCAGGGGGAACGGCGTACTTTGGTCAGCTGGTCATGGCTGCTCTCAGGCACCCGACGGGACAGGTCCTTTTTGCCACATGGTTCGCCGCCTTGGCTGGACTGGCTGCATGGTATCTGATGTGATCCGGCTGTTACAGCTGCTGTTAGAAAGGCGGAGTGTTGAAAAAAAAGGACAGTAAGGAGAACAGTCTGGAAAACTTCCACTAACCGATCATTTTATACAAACATTCAAATCAGGTCTGTGCGGTTTTACGTTTTAAACTTCAGCTTTTAGTTGCAGAATTTCTGCAGTCTAATCTACAGGAACATTGTTTTATTATTATTTCTCTACCTCCAACAGGCCATCCTTCCATTTGGTGCTTTTCAATGAGTTCAGGTGCATCTGAAAATATGTTTCAAGCTTTTCTCAGACAGAAGCAGACCTGCTGTTATAACTTAAAATGTATGTCAAAGTATGATAGCAAGATGCAATATTGTAACAAGAACAACAGTTAATCCTTCCAGTTAACGGTAAAAAGCTCACAGTAAGGTGGGAGCTTTAAATCCATCAGAAAAAAATGTGAAACATTTAAATACATTTGGTGACAAATGGTCAAGTTACGCAGAAGTATTTATACAGTTTGAACTTTTGTCAGGTTATCTCCAGATATAGCATTCATGTTTTCTTTCTGTGATAAACCAACACAACACTTCTTTTAACCATTCTTCATGTGAAAATCTTTAGAAAATGCATTGTGCATTTATCCAGCCCCTCAATACTCTGCAGAACTAAATCTTGTTATAGTTTAACTTATGTTTTTTTAATTAACTTAAGTTTTGGATTGTAATTTAATGAGGTCTGACTGTCGTTCTGCTTCAGAATGATGTGCTGAAATGTGTTGGTTTTTCTCCCAAAATCCCCAGATACCTAAAAGATGTATTATTGTCTTTGGAAGTCACTTTATATTTTTTATCGTATGCAGAAATTGCACTTATTATCTGGACATTTAGCGTTCAGGTTTTATTTTGGTAACGTAAACCCATTTCTTATTTTTGTACCACAAAAAATAAAAAAATCGAAGTCCATTTTTCTAAAAAATATGTGCATTTTTTTAATTGAGCAGGTAAGTGAGACACTTTGCCAATGAAACAAGATAATTTACATTTAAATTAAGAAAAACTATAGTCTCTTATTCAAATGCATACTATCTAATTTTCATATTTTAATGCTATTTAATTCTGTTGGCAGATTATCTTAAATACCTACTCAAATTAAAGCTAAATACACTTATTTTAAGAACTTGCTCACTCATTTTTAGATCGTTTTCACAGTATAGCTAAATAATTACTCATAAAGCCAAGATCATTTGTAGTTTTTACTCATTTCTTTCTCCAGGTTTTCCCAAATTATACATTCCTACTTCTTTTTTTTAAAAACTTTCTTTATTCACCTTAGAAGCAAAAAATTCAGTGGACCTTTTCTTTCAATTCCAGCTGAAACAGTTCAACCCTTACACCCTTCAATAACACTTCTTTCAGCTAATATACTCTTGCTGTATGCATTTATGCGAGTGGCGTGGGTGAGCAGAAATGATTGAGCCCCTATGTGTTTGACATAGCATTTCATTACATAATTATTTTGACAGGCCATAATTGAAGTGGGCCTCCCCCTCCTAAAATATTTGACAAAGCTGTAAATAACAACATGATGGCACATTAGCTAATGAGTTCAGGGTGAGCAGAGGAGAACATGGTGAAACATACATGCTGTATACAGTAAATAAAGCTCTAATGAGGCACAGATTAAACAGATATTCATCTTAATACTGTATTTTTTTCCTTGAGTAAAATGTGAAAATAGTCACATTTCATTTTATTCTTTATTACAGTCAAATATTTCCAAGAAGGTTCCCTGTTTGGACTCTGGTGTATATGATGGCAACAGAAAAAAAAAACCTTATTTGACATTTCCATTCCCACAGTGGTGAAATACAAACTATTACTCTAATGTGGTGCATGTGGTTCTTAGTTTTAGAAGTACTTGATGGTTAACCTACTAAAAATAACAGTTTGTTTTTATTTAACTGCATGATTTGATTGCCTAAATTAAATGTGTTCCTGCTTACCTGCAACAGGAGCTTACATTTGGATAAACATAATGTTTTTTTTTTTTTTTTTGTATGAGTTGATCATTTATTCATTCTCTACCAGCTCAGCTATCGTCTCATCCATTTCTGTGGATTTGCTTTTAAAATAATCTCCACAATGTTCTTGGAGAAGCTTCCCATAACATCTCATCTAAGCTTTATGTCATTGTTGCGTAGAACTACTTTGTGCTGTTTGCCGTGTATCTGCACTGAAGTTTTAGCTTTTACCCAAAAGGAGCCATGCTAGTTTAGAAACCTGTTTGAAGTAGTTTTAATACCGATTACCCAAAGACATGTACTGTTAGTGAGATTTCTGCCTGGTGCATTTGCTGTGCATTTGCACGATGCGTTTATTGACACACAGAGGACTGTTCAGCGTTTCTATTGTGAGGAAGCTGCTTGGTTGATGGTGGAAAGTCTCAGGTTTAATACAATGAATTGCATATGGAGGATGAAACAGGAACTGCTTTAAATGCTGTTGTAAAAGTATGATTTATTGCTTTCATATGGTTGAAGGGACACGATCTGCAGCCATACATGAAAATGACTGACCAACGCGTGCTAATTTTTTATTCTTTTAGCTTTATTTACGCCGATCCTAATTCCTTTGTATCATATTAGAGCTTTGTTACTAGATAGAGCACTTTTATTGTATGAATGAAAGCAAAGAGTTATACTGTATTGTCAATAACAAAATAAAAACAAATTTCCTCTTCATATCTGTCATTTCTTTATTACTTATCGGATTTTTAACAAAAAACATGGTGTTTTTGAATCTCCATCACCTAAATCAGGCATGCCCAAAGTCGATCCTCGAGGGCCGCTGTCCTGGAGGTTTTAGAGGTTTCCCTGTTTCAGCACAGCTGATTTCTATTAATCGCTGATTAACAGCCTTTTGCTGAACTGCGGTCCTCAGAATCAGCTTTGCTGAAGTAGAGAAACCTCTAAAAGCTGCAGGACAGCGGCCCTCGGGGACCGACTTTGGGCAAGCCTGACCTAAATGTTTGTTGAATCCCCTAGAACAGGTTGTGGCAAACTTCAAACAAAAACTGCCGCAATGTTTCGAAGGCTAGATATTAAAAGATATTGAAGTTAATCCTGTGTACAGATTGGGATCTTCAAAGATCCTGCTGGAAGCCAAGGCCTCTTGGCTGCTACTGACCAATACTCCTCTACCAGCTCTTTCTATGTAGACCGTTAGTTAGATGAAGTGATAAATGAGATGTTTAGAGGTTGAGTTAGTTGATCCAACCTAACTCTGCTGTAGCCTTCACCACTTGGGGCCTAAAACAAGCACATTTTTTTTCCTCATTTTTAGTATTTTGAAATCAGTGCATCATTTTCCTTGTACTTTGTTGGTTTGTACCTCATTCTTTAAAGTGTTAATGATAAGTTGCAGTGTCCCACTTACAGTGGAATAAAACATAACTAGAATAAAAGAATGATCACATCAATAAGCCTTGATTGTTGTTCCTTCTAGCCTGAAATAATGGATTCAAAACAATACTTAAAATGTTTCCAAGGTGATAGACCAACCTTTGCATAAAAAACATCCAATACCTCACAGCTTGAGCTAAAACAGCAGTTTGTTTTTATTTTTTTTAACCAGTCCATATGTTGAACCTAAAGAATATAGTTAACATATTATACCTGGTTGGATAATTGGTTTAATACTTTTTCATAAAACTTTATTAAATTTACATATTCAATTAAGAGTTCAGGAAAGCTTAAGTGTTCAACAAATGTCACCATGGATAAATGTCAAATCACCCAATGTCAGACCAAAAAAAAAAAAACCTCAAGAAAACATGTAATCTGAATTTTACATGTCAGGAGTGAGAGCTGACAGATGAAATGTAAAATAAAAAACAAAGCCCACTCAATGCAGTGAATTGGCAGGATTTAATCCTAAATAAGACTCTTTTTCACTACAGTAATTTATCATTTTCTGGTCTCTGCTTATAGCTTTGCATTGTAGTAACAAACAGATGACCAGCATGCACTGAGTGCTACGACAGCAGTCCTTGCAGCCGCCTGCGGAGATTGGCAGACTGGCACATCCTCCCATCCTTCAGCGGGGGAACATAGCAGGTGATCCTTTGGATGTTTCAGTACAGGGTTGGGTAGAAAGCTTCTTAGTGACCTGTTTGAAAATTAAACCAACAGTCCCAAGTCTCTCAGTCTTCTGCCTCGGCTCATTTTGATCTGGTCCTTTATGTTTTACAGTCTTCTTTGCTCATTAGGACTTAATTCCAGGAGGATCTTTTACCTTGAAGGGAGGGAAGAAAAGATACGAAGATAATTTTTGCTTTGTAAATAAAACCAAAAAGAAGCTTTTATTAAGCAGGTAGTATTATTTAATCTAAAACAGCATTCCCTGTGTCTATGACAGCCACAAACCAGATGACTACAGAGTGCAGAGTTTAGTACTACAGCAAACACAGACTGATCTGGAGCACCCAGTTCAAACAAAAAGCCATACCTGGTCTGTGGCTGTCAGGAAAAGCTAAACAATTTCTTTAATTTGGAGAGGAAGCCCTCCTGTATGCTTTCCCCTGCCTTATGCTCCTCCACACTGCTGCCCCCACCTGGATAGATACCAACACTGCAGCTATTAACACTGCCGTTAAAACGTTCCCATTTTTTAACAGATCTAGGAGATCTATGATGCAAGGAAACAGGAGTTTTTGGCAGCTCAGAGAGTAAAGAAAAGAAGTATCATAGAGTGAGATGATTCTCATACCTGTGCTGGTGTTTGTGACTCCATTCACCGTTCCTTCTACATCTGTCTCATCCTCAGCATAGCTCGTTAAAAGAGATTTCTGTCTATCTGTCAAAGTCCTGCAAAAGAAAAAAATGATATGAAATTGAATATTGGAAACAATTTATTATTGTACCTGAGATTTGTAGAGAGACTGAGATATCTGTGGGTTTGGTTCTTACTTTGGTATTTTTACTTTGACATGGACATAATGATCTCCAAAGCCGTAACCGCTGACGCGAGCAATACCTTTTCCCGACAGCCGGATCCTATGGTCAGTCTGGATCCCTGCGGGGATCTGGGAGGAAAAAAAACAACAAAATAATCTTTTTATTTGGGATCTGTAAGACACTGAATTCTTCCTCTTTAATCAGATTCATGTTCTCTCTACTTACTGACAAATTGAGTGTTTCATAAAGTCCTTGTGTTTTGGCTGTTCCACCCAGAATAGCTTGTGCAACGGAGACGTAAAGATCTGAATGGATGTCTGCACCTTCCCTCCTGAACACTGGACTCTTTTGGACCTGAGTGAAAATTTTGCAATGCAAAACACTTTATACTGTTGTCTGTTGATGCCAAATGTCAATTCTTGAAGAGGAACATTTCTATCCTTGTTGGTTTTGTGTTAGGTTCTGCAGTCCAGTAAATACCAACCCGAAATGTGATGAAGATCTCCTTCTTTCCAACTGGCATCCTGACCGTCTGACCATCCTCCACTCCTGATAGCCAAGACAACTAGTGTTTAGTTTGGATTTAAAAGGGCATGAATCTTGAATGTAGAAATGTAACAATCTTTAAATTATCTTGTTCTTTAACCCTGTTAAAGGACTTACAAGAGCATCCGTGCTTTACTTTATGTGACAAAGTAGTGCATGACTGAATTAACATTTGCTACATGTTAAGTTTCCATAGCCAGGGAACCTGCTCAGCACTGATGAAAGGTGAACATAAGAAGTCAACTCTTGAGCAAAACCTTTCACACTGCTAAGGATCTGAGAATGGGGTGGAGTTTCACCTTTCAGCTTAAAAAAAACTACAGCTGGAGCTACAATAAATAAAAAGATCATAGAATCATAAGTTAGACTGGCCTTAGTAAGGAAAAAACTAAGATCAAATCGATCATTTGCGGAAGCACTTCAAATGAACTGGGTTCCTTTTTAACGTCAGAATAAACATCATTTTTTTACACCTTCACAATAAAGCCATATTCTGTGGTGGTCCATAGAAAAAAAAAAGAACTGGAGGCTAGGTTAACTGTACTTTAACCAAATGAAAAATATATTGCCTTAATTTACTCTGTATCAAACTATATGTAGTGTGAAATAACTTGTATGTGTGTCGAAGGCAAATAGAATTTATAAGAATCACGAGTATGGCTCAAATCTAAAGTCGGAACTCATCTCTAAAATGCAGCTGCAGCAGTGCTCTGCGCTATACAATCTCAACACACACCTCGATATTAATGTGGGGTTCATATTTCCTAGTGTAAGGATTTTCACTCTAGTTTATGAGAGGAAGGACATTTTTTTTGGTGATGTAGACTTTATAAAGTGAATTAATAAGGGGTGTAACCAACCTGCAGGGACAGGAACGACCACAGTCTTCCTCTGTTTTGTTTGTCCAGATCCACGGCAGGAGTTACAGGGAGTTGAAATAACTGTACCTTTGCCCCCACAGCGGCGGCATGTAGAGCGCATCACAAATGGACCTGTATTTATTGTTTCCTATGGGTGGGAGGGATGTGTTTAAGGAATATAATCTAATACCACAAAGAACATAGGAATTTTATGTTGGCAGTTCTTACCATGCCTGAGCCGTTACAGTGGTTGCAGTGCTGAACCTTAGTCCCTGGCTCATGGCCCTTCCCATCACAGCGCTGGCAGGTCGTCTCTATGTTAACAGATATCTCTTTATTCACTCCTTTTGCTGCCTGAGTGAACGTCAGCTCCATGATGTACTATATAGAACACAAACAGAACTCCAGGATAGGCGCTAAAACCCAAACAGCAGCTCATTTCAGTAGATAATGGTGGCACACGGTTTACTGTACATCCCACTTACCTCCTGGGGTTGATCAAATATGGCGTTGAAATCCCCAAATCCACGGCCTCCTGAGAATTCGCCGAAGATTTTGCGGAAAAGCTCCTCTGGGTCTACATGACTGGTCTGCCCGCTCCAGTACTGCTGCCCTCCTCCAGCCTGGCCCGCCTCGAACCCTGCCGTACCATACGTGTCATACTGCTTCCTCTTTACCTCATCACTAAGCACCTGTGATGACAAAAAAATGATTCATCAAAATAAATTTAATCAATGTCTGACTCTCCCAAGTCTAATTTACAATTTATGTTAAGAATTTATATGAAGACTAGGGCAAACCTCGTAAGCTTCGGCCAACTGTGCAAATTTTTCTTTCGCTTGTGGGTCATCTTTGTTTGTGTCCGGGTGGTACTTTTTGGCCATCTGTCAAAAAAAAAAAAAAAAACAGATGAAAAACATGAACTTTTTTGTGATTTTAGATCAGTGTTACAATACATAGCCTAGATTAGTACAGTGATTGATTGACAATTGAATAACACATCAAAAATATTCTGGAAGCTGCGAATATCTGTACTTCAAACACAAACCTGGTAGTAGGCTTTCTTAATCTCTTTTTGGGACGCAGTACGAGGAACTCCAAGAACCTGATAGAAATCCTGCTTGCTGCAAGAGGCGCTGGTATGGAAGGACTGCAAGTAGAGAGCATGGTGCAACTTCAGATCTGAAAGATGTCCAGAAAGGCAAGAAGGTGAGTAAATGATATCATGAAGCATTATAGAGCTGCACTGTAGTTAAATTTACTCTATTCCGAGTTAATTAAACTCAAATGGGAGGAAAATACCAAAATTTCAGTCCCACAGGTGGAAATAAATATTCATTTGGTGGTAATAGTTTTGTTTTTTAAATACAAACGATATACGCAAGCGGTAACCAAATAAGTGTACTATGACATTGAGAATAACCTTTTGATTTAAATCAACAATAATCTAATAGGTGAAAAAGCAGTAACAACACTCTAATTAAGAAGTCTATTATCACTTGATGAAAGACAAAAATATCTTGCAGTGTTACAGGGTCAGACTAAACTGCATAAACATACTGTCGCATTAATACATGCTTTGCCTTATTTCCTTATTCAGCAATCGAAATGAAAGCAATGCATAACCTCCAAAAGGCAATTTAGTTTAAACAAGTAGCTGTGTCCTTGCTAACCTCAATTCTAGAGACTGCAAAAGTTAGCAAAACTGATTACATCATAACTTTGACGTTGGTCAAGCTAAATGTGGGGATCTTAAAGCATTCATCCTTGTCATAACTCTCATGGTTGGACATCCGTTTACGGTAAATCAACTGTCATACTATCTGTCACTTGAATAACAAATAATATTATTGTGGGAAATGTAGCTTAGCCTAGCTTAGCTGAAGTAGTTCTTACCTGACAGTCCTCTCAATGTCAACGCTTTTCCTGCTCCACCGAACCACAAGCTGCCTTTGCGACACAGCTGTTCAGGTCCAATAGTAGAAAAACGCCGAACACCTCCATGGTCAGAAGAAAGAAAGAGACCGGTAGCTCTTCTAGGTCCAGGAGACACGACGAATGTAATCCAGCGTGAGGAGCAGCGAGCGGCCGAGGACGCCATCATGCCGATAGTCGGGTTTGTGCAGTGCGCATGCGTGGAAAAAACTGTAAGAGGAAAGTAAATAGAAAAGTACCAAAATATTTTTTAATTTACTTTTTAATAAACCTAACATAGGTCACCACTGTTGCCAACATTTCAAAAGAGGAAACAATATTGTTTTATGTTAAAATGAATTATAAGTAAAATTGATGCATACGTTTTATACACTTGCGGCGCACATTACGTTTAACCATAGAATCCTACGTCTATTTTACCGCCATACTGTGAGTGGCATTCTGCCACTTACAAACGCCTGTGAATTCCTGGTTTGTTCCAAAGTAGCTATTATATATTCGCAGTTACACTTATTGTTTAGATGCTGTCTGCATATGTTTGTTTTGTTTCAAATTAGATAGTATCTATCTATCTATCTATCTATCTATCTATCTATCTATCTATCTATCTATCTATCTATCTATCTATCTATCTA
>JAUZNJ010031464.1:0-14208 GCA_034780135.1 Jordanella pulchra | reverse complement strand
GACAATAAGAATAATTATCTTGGTGCCAACTAGAGCCCAACAGATTTTGCTTTCACAAGTGGAGCAGTAGGGCTATAATTTTTGTTTTATCTATTCCATCTATACTTTTTACCTATGTGCCCATAGTATAATCATTTGACCTCCTGATGCCAATTCAGGCTATTCCAATGTCTATTTAACAATGATAGCACAAGACGGTATCAGAACAACATTCAAAGTCTGTCGCTGTTTCGTTACTCTTTTAAGTTGATAGCTATTATTTTGTTGCTAAACATGCCATTGCAGTGTGTATGAGACAGGAGTAAAGATTAATTACTTTAAAGCAAAGACAGAAGGTCTAAAGACTTGAAAATGTGTTTTTACTTCTCCAGTATAGGATGCCTTTAGCATCTCACATTAGTAAGCCTTACGTCAGTTAGCACAGCTAGAATTACATAACTGTACTTGCCCTAGACAAGCTTATCATTTCCTAGATTACATTCCCAGCTTGACTCTGATTTTCAAAGGGTGTGAACATTTTTCACATTTTCAAAAAAATGGGAGCCTGTTAAATGACAAAGTTTGTCTCCTCCTGTCTCTTACTCTCTTTCAACATAAATAACAGGTGTATTGGGGAAAAGATCTATCTGCTTCCTCCCACTTTGTTGAAAAAAAATCACTCTGACTTGAAATAACTAAATCAGAGTCTTCTTCACTCATTAACAGAATTCACACTAAACATGTTGTCTGCTTTATCTAATATGGCTTACACAGGGTGGGCTGACTGATTAGAAAAAAAAAGATTTTTGATTTGAATAAAACACCTAATTTGAAGTGTGGGTTTTTTTTCTATTTTTTTTGTATTTTATTCTGTATTGTATAATCATTTACACGTATTTCAGTATCATCTTGATGTTTCAACCACAACTGTGATTTATTTGAACCACCTTGTGACATGAGCTGCGGGTTGTGGAAAGGGAGATTACATTTTGCTTTGTAGAGAAAGTCCTGTACTTCATCCATATTTGTCTTTCCTTGGCCGTAAAAAAAGCGTGTGCTGTGCACCAAAAAGGATGACAGGTGCTGATGGATCACTATGCACACACACATGCTTAAATACCTTCGGAGTAGATTGATGAGGTCTGCTAAAGGTCAGAGACCTGACAGTAACTTCATCGTAGTTTAAACCACCTATAAAATGTTTTTAACTTCTCTCAATATACCCTACTGGAAAATTGAAAGGCTGATGTTTGTCATTTATGTCATGCTGTCACTGTCAATACATGAACAATGACATTGTTTTATTTGTTCTCTGTCGAGTAGTAAGACCAGATGTAATCAAGATGTTTACATTCTACAGTGATCATTACAGAACCTCTGACATAAAGGTTAAAAATGATCATTTTAGGGCTGTGCAATTAATTGATTTTATTGATTAATCAAATCTCCTGTAAATGACTATGACATTTTTTGCAAAATCTGGATTTTTTTTATCAATTATTTTCTTGGGCTTCCATAGCTCAGAGTTAATCAGTTGACCACATTTTGTTTCTAAATGTTTTATAGCTGATAAACTACCTCGCTGTGAGATCCCACAAACTGCAAACATTTAGTCTGTTATATTTTTATGTTGGATTTCATTACCTTTTAAACTACACTCATCTCCCAGAAGGGATGATTAAAATCAAAGCCACTTTTTTTAAGTAATTTGTTATGTTTTTATTTTTATTTTGAAATTGCTACAAGAAAAAAAATCAGAAGAAACAAGCTTTGGTTCAGTCTACTGAAAAAAAATAGTTGTTCTGTCACTAAAGAAGATATAAAGTTTTTGTTGTTACAAAGACACACTGCAAAAAAAGTCCTTTTTTAAAAGGAATTTTAATTTCATTTGTTTACAGCAGATCAGACAATTTGTTACAGGATGTAGACGGTTTACGCTTAAAATAAGAAAAGAAATACACTTTTCTATCTTATTTCAAGTAAATAATAATTATCTTGCTTTCAGGGGAAAATTACTCATTACATTGACAAACCATCTCATTTACATGCACTTATTTAAAGAGAAATGTACTTATTTTTAGATCTGTTTTTGCAGCGTTCTAAACAATCCAATGGGTCTTAAAGTCTGTTTCTTACTGTTTTCCTTTCTACTCCTTTATTCAGGTAGCAAGGCCAAAGACAGCGTGGGCACAGGTGAGTTTTCCATCTGGAAGTTCCTTGTTCATTAGGGATGCATAAAGAAGAGATTTTGTAGATAGTGTCCCATTCCTGACTTTGTGAAACTCTGTTCTGCAGAGTTTTAGTTTAGCTTTAGCTAGATTAGTTTCGTTTTTGGCTTACTGATGATTTCTTTTTATAGTATAATAAAACCATAACCTTCTGTAAACACAGTTGGAAGCTACTGAGCTGTTTACACCGAATCACAAAAAACTATAAGAACGGTGAAAATTATCAAGTTATGGAACAGAGTTATCAAATAAACCTAATTTTAAGAAATTACATCTAATTTAATTTCAATTTTCACATAATAGATTGTAGTTTAGCAACTTTGTCCTTTTTTGCACATCTAAAAATGTAGCCATTTGTGATACTAGTTTTTTTTTTTTCATAACAAGTGCAATCAAAATAAATAACAACCAATGAAAATATCTCAGAAAGAGATCTTTAATTCTTTATGAACTAACTAAATAAATCATTCAGTCATTCACTGAACTATAAAGAAGTATCTTTCCTAGGATCAATCATAAATTATTTATGTTAGATGTAGGGGTTGCATCATGTGAGCAGTCATTACACAACTCTGCAATTAAGCAGGAGTTTGTTTTTAATTCACAACAAAGATTTGACACTTTAATTTGTTTTTATCAGATTATATTTAGCATAATTATTTAGGTTAACAGTACAAACTGCAGCTGTCCTGATGCAGCATGTTCCATCAGTGATCAAACTGTACCCTATGAACTGATGAAATAGAACAGCTTTGCAGTAATGTGTTCAGTTTTTTATGTCTGTGTTAAAAAGTAACAGAAGTCAACATGCTGCTTACTTTCCAATACTCTCTTAAATCTTTCTTGATCCCCTGTTTTAGTTTTGATACCTTTGTTACACTAAATATCCCTGTAAGTCTTCCTTCCTTATGTTTTCAGCTCGCAGCAGAGTCTAAAACCAGCTCACTTGTACTATTCTTTTCTTAAGAATGAGTCATTAAATTATTTTAGCAAAACAGTAATTAGTAAATAGCTAATCTATCAGAGCAAAAAGAAACTGCGATTAAAGGTCAGGTGTGAGCAGGCGTTACAGTGGATGGTCATTTATGGGATACAGAGAAGCTTTATTGTGTTTAGGATCTAGTGGGATAGTGTTACATCTGTGTATGTGTTTGTGTGTATGTTTCTGCAGTGGCGGAGAAGACCACCGGGGCTGTCGGGAACATTGTCGCTGCCACTGGTTTGGTAAAGAAGGACGAGTTCCCGACTGACATGAACGTAAGTACAGCTCATCGCTGTAGTAAAGGTTGGGAGATCTGCCTGAAATATTACAGATGCAATAACTGGTCATTTGAGATATTGATTTCCTCTCCAAGAATTTGTTAAATGGCTGAGATCAAAGATGCTAACCTGCATTGAGAATCTAAAATCATGCTCATTTCTATAGGAGATGAAGAGAATCAAAGCACAGGTACATTGAGATACTGTTGAGTTTCTGCCAAAGAAAAGCAGACTGAACCATGCTAAATTTACTGGAGAAATCAAAAAGAAATTAACCCCTAAATGACAGTGGGTTTGTTGAAGCAGTTATATGATGGCATCTTTAACTCCAACTCAACAGCAAACTGCAGGGCAACAAGTACTAATTCTAAATGAAATAAGCTTCAGTGGGTTGCATCCATTGGGCAGACTGCAGAAAAGAAAGTGCAGAGTCTGTGTCTTTGATACAAGGTTAGAATATTTGCGGTGTCAGGAAGGACACCAAGTGTAAACATTTTTTCCAACCTTGGATGAACCCTGCAAAAGGGAGCAGCTGAAAGGACTTAATCACAGTAACAGTTGTGCAGAAAGGACTGGAGGTTTATTAACCACAGGCAACATGCGTCTGTGTGCAAGATACACAGTAGTGTGATGGGTGTATTCATCCATTAGGTTTTAAAAAAAGAGGAACTTTTAATCCTGAACCAGAAACTGCTTTCTAATTCCAGGTAAGCTTTTAGATTTGAGTGTAATTAGTTGTAATTTGAGCTTGTACCTCATGTGGATTCTTCACCTGATATGAACAGGTCCTTCATTGAAGTTTATATTTGATCAAAGTGTGTCTGATGATCAGTAAGCAGTCCTCCTCCCTGTAACATTCATCCCACAATGTTGGACTTTACTGCTGCACTATTTAGCTAAGATAATAAATCTGCCAGTTTATCCTAATTGCCCACTCAGTGGCTCAATACGAGTCATAAAACAGCAAACTGTTACACAGTTCACTTTGTACTGAACAATTAGACTGCAAGGAAACGATCCATCAACACACTGAAACCACTAGCTTTGGCATTTGAAACTTAATAAAATACAGAACAGTGTCTTATTGTATTAACAGAGTTTGAGCATCTGTCTCAACAAAGTTTGTAATTTACTTTACTGATAAACGTGATCCAGAGAGTGAGAATAGGTTATTCTAGATACAAGGGTTAGGATTTGCACATAGATGTGTTGCTAAAATCATGACCCCTGTAGTGAAACCAGTCTTTGTCATAATGCAAAACAAAAAGATTTTATTTAATCTTTATTTAAAATGGAGTTAACAACACTTAATGTAATTAAAATAAAGCTTTAGGTATATTTTAAGGCACATTGCAAAGAGTAAGAAGTGATAAAGGTGCCTCTAATCTCAGTCTGATCTAATTCATCTCTCAGATTTGCTGACTAACTCGTTTTACAGGTCCTGATTATGTCCTACTGGCTTACAGACACCTTGAAAGAGTTATTAAGTTTAATGTATAAATGGATTTAGGGACCCTGCTGGAGTATATCAATAAAAAAAATACAAATTGAATCCTGTTTTTTTACTTTTTCTGGAAAAAAAGAAGATTCTTAGATATGTTTACATGAACATTTTATGTGTCAATTAAAACAAAACTTCTCATGCCTGGATTTCACCTAAATAAATGCAACCAATCAGACATTTCTGCTATCAGAGTCAATCTTTTATCACATTCCCTTTTTCTCAGTCAGTGATCCATCTGATTAGGTGCGTCTTTGTAGTGGTATCCCATGGAGGATCCTCTAAGGCCATGTAAGCTCCTTGGTGGACTTACAGCAAAGACGCTATCTTGCCACAACACGCCGGATTACAGCCTGTTCTTTCCTGTGGCCTAATTGACTTGATTAGTGCTTGGTTTAAAAATAAATGACGTGTGACCCACTAGCTTTGTTTTCAGGGCTAGCAGGAGCAGGTCAGTCAAAGATTGAGAGCATTCTTCTCATTTAAAGGACTCTCAGATGCACATATTTAAATTCTATCTTGTTTTAAGGTTAAAAAAAAAATTGAAATGGCACAAATGTTTTGAACAAAAAATTAAATCTTGATTTAATGTTTTTATTTTGAACAATAAATCAAAAGTGAATCTCAATGCCGATAGAAGTATTCATTTTAAGAATATTGCTGTTATAATAGCTGATATTATTTTCATTTTAAAACACATGCAAGGATCAAGGCATGTGTTAGTTTGAGCCTTAAAACAATATCGCTGTTTGAAAATATAAAAAAATAAAATAAGAATCATTGACTGGCAGGCACGGTGGCTTTGAGCCGCTGTAAATACACACTAACAAACATTCTGTACAAAAGGTAAGAAATGTGTTTGGTGAGTGACTTCTTTGTAGTAACAGTGATTCATGGGAGCATATCGGAATACCAAAGAAAAACAGTTGATTTCTCTTTAAATGCTTGTGATTGGCTCGTGGGTTTGTATCAGTGACTCATAAACAGTATCTCTAAGCTGGTTCTACAAATGTTCAGAGAAGTTGAGGTTGAGACCCGTTTCATCCTTTGCAGTTGCTTTCCTCTAGAGGTTGAATCATCTTACAGGATCAATTTTGGCTACTAAGAGAGCTGTGGTGATTTCCACTGCTTGAAGAACCTTATTGTTAGATCTCTTTGCAATGAAATAATGTTTAGTGATCACAGGATAATTTGGGAGCAGCCCACACAATAAAATCTGCTGCTCAACTTACAAACGTATTTGTCTTTCCAATTCTGCCACCATTTAAGGAAATAAAAGAGGGTTTTCAAGTAAATAAGATTTATCCAGGTTTGAATCATTGCTTCAACGCCTGCTGACATATTTTAAATGACGTTTGCTGAACTACATATCTTGGTTTCAAAATAATAGCATTCATAAGGGGAAAATAACTTTTTGTTATGAGCTCTGCTTGTCTTTTATATTAGTTCCTATTATCAATACTAACAAATAACATACTATGCTTTCAGAACTTGTAGTTGATTGCTAAAGGTTTCACAGACATATGTAAGGGATTAACTCACGCATAGGGTTATAGTTACTAGAACATATCTGCTTGTTATCATTTGTCAGCCAAATGGTTGCAAATCTTTACTTCTTTTCTGAAGAGAAGCTGAAGCTCCCATCAGGAGAGATCTGGGGCTTTTTGAAGAAAATGTTTTTAAATTTAAATACAAGTCAAAGCATGTAGCTCTGTAAGTTGTATGTATCTGTCCTTCTGTTTCTGTTTCCTCCCTTATTTCTCTCTGTGCTCATCTCTCTTTATTCCTGCAGCCTGAGGAGTATGGGCAGGAGGCCATGGAAGGCCAGGGAGAGGCAATGCTGGAGCCAGAAGGGGAGGCATATGATGACTCCCAGCAGGTAATCGACACAAAACAAGCCAGTATGTCTATAGGCCATGTCTCTACCTTCTAAAGTCAAATACCACAGTGCTACAATGAATTGGTGACTGTACTGCAGAGAGTTTATTGTACGATATGAAAAGCTTCGGAGGCGTGTTAGTATTCACACTGGCTACAGATTCAAGTTGCATTTCTACAGCACTCTCTCTACTTGTATTCCTTTTGAGGTCGGTATTTGATCAGTTTTCCAAGGAATAAAATGTGAAAATAAGCCAGTCGTCACAGAGGGTCCTTGGAGCACAGTGACTATAGCACCACCTACCAGCAAGGAATAGTGTGTCGTTCTGTGCATAGATACGGGCAGGATGTGAGTCCGACACTGATGGTTATTTTTGGAAATTGACTCTCAGGGGGAAAGCAAACTGTGCAGAGCTGTGGAAGCAGATCTTAAATAGCCTCAGTAGTATACATAAATATTTCAACATATAGATTATGTGGATACTATTTCATGTGGGTGTAATATGGTATTTTAGTTTAGATAAAAAGGAAATAGAACACAGAACATCATCTAAAGCTTTACGATCCTACAGTGCTGTAACTTGAAGCAGTTTTGATTTTCTCTAATCTTCATACATGGTTTGATGTATAAAGACTAATAACAACAAGAAAGATGTTTGTTCTCTGATGCCAGAAAGGACTCATTTAGCAGCTTTAGTCTGTATCATTCCTGCTCTCCTCTGTCTCTTCTTTCTCCGGCATCTCTTTCCCCTCCCCCACTTTCTGCTATACAAGCGATGTGTGAGCTCTGTCTCAATGGGTGTGGTGATGACGCTCCTTGCCTCCATGCATTGTGGGTAATTAAAGGGTCTCCCTACATTGCTTTAAATATGAAGCCTTGGTGCTGTAAATTAAAGGAGGCTGTTAAAACCTGTTTAGTGCACATTGCTTTTGTTTTTATATCATCATAAAGCCAGCAGAGTCTATGTGTGTTTGATATAGCTGTGTGTGGGATTACAATCATAACGGGACCGTGTACAGAACTCATCCTCAAGCTTGTCCAGGCTTGTGCTGCCATCTGTTGACTGGAGCACAGAAGCTCAGTTGAAATAGAGTGACATCACTCCTAGCAGTGAGCTGCTATGTGCTACTATGAGCTTCATATGTTCTGTCCATACATGAAAATAAAGACAAACTTTCCACCATCAGGTTTTATCAAGTCTTTAACAATAAATTGCTGTGAGGAAATTATGTGATTAATAAAACCGAACTTTTCATTTGAAACTTAAAACTGTTGAAAAAGTCATTTTTTTGTTTGTTTAAGTCCATTTATGGACTTAATGGCAGGTTTAAGGCGCTAACAAAAACACTCATTAAGCTGACCCATAAAAAGGCTAAACATCTAATGTATAAGAATTGATTAATATTTTATAATCACTTTCAGTTGAACTTTCAAATGTTTTTATTAGTTCAATGAATCTAAAAGGTTTTATTTATTAAAATGCCGCACTATAAATTCACAGTATAAAGTTCTGTATTTATATGAAGGAATTTTCTGTATTTTTCTTTGAAGAATCTTTTTACATTATTTATCAAAGCCTTGTATATTAGACAGTTCTGACAACTCCACTAAGGACAGTGGGCAACATTTTTGAGTAATTTAGGGAAATATTTAGAGGAAAAAAATGTAAAAAAAAATGGGTAAGTTTTTTTTTTACAGAATTCTTTTTTTACAGAAAAATCTTTTTAAAAAAATGGAAAAGGCTCTGACAGAAAATTATCAGGGGCTTTTCTTGTTTTTTTTTATCGATTTTTTTTTTCTTTCTTTTTTACAGTGCAGTAAAGAAATCAGTATGTATTCAAAATATATAAGTGTTTATGCAGGTGGCGCAGTGGTTATCGCACACGACCCATCTACGGAGGCCTTAGTCCTCGCCGCAGGCGACCCAGGTTCAAATCTGGCTTGTGGTCCTTTCCCACATGTCTCCCCCCCCCTCTCTCATACCCCCTTTCCTGTCAGCCTCCTGTCAGAAAAACAAGCCACTAGTGCCGTAAAAAGCTGAAAAGAAAAAAAAAATGTATATAAGTGTTTATTTTGTTCTAGCATCATCTTATAGCTAATTGTAAGAAATCTACTCCACCTAGTTCTCGGTTTCCTTTAAGTGTAACATGAAAAAAACCTCCAAAGGCAGAAACTAAACTGACAGCTTCAATGCAAAGAAGCATCAGTTCTACCTTTAGCCAGATGGGATTATGGAGCTGCTGTTAGGACTGTTTTTTTTATGGTCATGGTCTATATTAACGGCTTTGCCTTTTAGCCGTGCCCTTTTTTCATAGCAATATTGTGCTCCCTGGATTACCTTCAACCTAGAGGGGGCAGTCTAGTTTTTTTTTTCCTGGCAATGCAATGCTCTTAGACTTAGAGGAACTGACTCTCAACCCAGCTGCTTCACACTGAACACCAATCCACCCCATTGCTTCCTGCAGGTGGAGCCATCAGAACCAAATCATCTGCAAAAAGAAAATATGTGATCCTGTGGTTCCCAAACCACATACTCCACAACTGCACCCACTAGGGGAAGGCGTTTATTGTACCTTCTATCGTTATTATGATCAATTTCTGGTAATAATCCAGACCATCCAGATCCTAAAAGCAATTTTATGCCAAGCCGGGCTGAATGAAAATTGCGTGGAGCCACAAATAATACATGAAATTTGATTTAAAAAAACCTAATAAATATTTTTGAATATCATCTACATCATCATTGTGATATTTTTGTTACTGATTTATACAGTCAGATAAATGTAAGGCAAGGCAAGTTTATTTGTATAGCATAGTTCAGTACAAGGACAATTCAAAAATATTTTACATGAATTAAACAAAAAAAATAGAAGAAATATAAAAGCAGAATCAAAGTAAATAAAGATAAAACTATGATAAAAGCAGGTAGTAAAACAAACAAGAACAGTTCAACCAACTGTTTTTGTTTGTTTACCAACTTTACCAACTGTATCTATGTAGAAAACAACAGTTTTATAATTTAAATTATTCAAATGTATGTTTTTTTGTATTTGTCAGAATGTTTAATGGCCACTGTAGTTAAAAAAATATAAATTGTCAATTTATTCATGATTTAGACCTCACAGGCTTAATTTGTTTTGCTTTCTAGCCACTATTAAGAGCCATTGTAAAGGGTCCAAAGAGCCACTTAAGGCTCCAGAGCTGCAGGTTGCAGACCCCCACTCTAAACAATAGGTTTAAATTAGTCATAAAAAAAACTCAAAGAAATCTGTCAACTGCAAATCTTATCTATAATATGTTTCTTCGTTCATTTCTTTCCATTAGTGGATTGCCAAATTGGAAGAATATGATCAAATACGGTTACTACAGGATGTTTAGTGAGAAAAATCACACTTCTTTATGTAACTGGTAGCTTGAAGAAGCCTATTTGAAATTTGTTTATTTTTTCAAAAGTAGTGTTTGTGGGACTGTGATTGCTGTGGTACGCATTCACAGCTACAATTATCTAAGAACAACTTCAAACAATTAATGAAGAGTGTTATTATCATCGATTTTATTGTTATTATGAATATCGTTAAAGGATTTTAAGGCCATATCGGCCTGTCCTACTTCCTACAAACAACACATAGCTTACAGGATTGGTGATCATGATGATACATACATGCCTATTTACAACCTACTTACTTGCTATTAATTTCATACAGAACACTATTAAATACATGACAACAATTATAAAATACTAGCACGCTTTGTGCTCCAAACATAAAACGGTTACACCGAACATGGAAGCAGTAGAAGAGATCAGAATTTATGGCAAAAAAAAAAATACTAGCAACCTTTTTATTATCTGCCTTCCTAATGAATTGGTTGTCTAATTAATAGCCTCAAGTCTTCTTTAATACAAGATTATATTTTTTATGAAACCGTCCGAAACTTTGGGTTTGATCTTGGATACAATGTGCAGTACGTTTTTCAGACTAGACTGGCCTCTTAATCCCCAAAAATATACAAAAATATTAGGATGTTATGCTTCATTCTTTAGTCATGTCTGTACTTTCCTCCTGAGCAATGTTACTTCAGGCAATCATTTAAGCTGGATCTTTTACCACCGTATTATAGAATGGTCAAAATGTCTTTATTTTACATACAAGATTTTTCTCTGTGCCATAAATTTTACCTGACGATCCTTCACGCTTATCTTCTGTTTTTCCTTTTTCTCACCAGGAGAGCCAGGACTACGAGCCGGAAGCATAAATGCCGAAGTCCTAATCACCATACAACCAGCAGCACAATAACGTTTCTAACAATAAAAAGGACATATGCTGAAGCTATTACAATTATATCCCTGTTGCAAAAAAAATCCAACAAAAAACGCAAGCATTCCCAGTGAAAAATGTTCTTCCTTCAAGACAAATCTTTTAAAATTAGTATATATTGTAAATGTCATGTTATTAATGTAATGTGTTGGGTGTAGGTATTTATTAAAGTGTAGAATCTGTCCTCTCAGTCTCATTTCCTTGATTCCCTCCCAATGAAATGAGACAAGAGTCGGGACTTGTGACTTTGTATTTGTGCGTATCTGTATCTGGAAATGTGCAATAGATGTTCATCAACTTCCAATGAGACATCGGGAGTGAAAAGATAACAATAAATAAGTAAATATGACCTGTTGCAAGCAGATATGAGAACAATAATATCCTCTTAAATGTTGATAATGCCTGTTTGTGTTTTTTTTTCTTTCTTTCTTTTTTGCATTTCTTTGGAGATGGGTTTGTTTTTAAAGTGAGAGTTTTTTACATTGTATCTTTATAGTTACTTGTGAAATCATTCCACTAAACTGTCTGTTATAAGCCAACAGAGTGTACATGTTTGTGTGTGTGCGTGTGTTTGTGTACTCAAGATTTTAACGAGTTAAAGTCAATATATGCTGTCTTGGAAACATAATGGTTGTCATATCAATATGTGCTTTAAATTGCAGGTCTTGTCAATATAAAAGGTTTTCTGTGTTAAGCCAGACAACGAATCCTCTGTAAATAAAAAGTTTGAAAAACAAATGCAT
Source organism: Jordanella pulchra (assembly GCA_034780135.1). Lineage (NCBI taxonomy): Eukaryota > Metazoa > Chordata > Actinopteri > Cyprinodontiformes > Cyprinodontidae > Jordanella > Jordanella pulchra. The sequence goes on along the minus strand of JAUZNJ010031464.1, from coordinate 2,302 downwards.
TCATTGCGTTTTCCGTTTTCTGCTTAAAATGGCTGTCTGTGTCATTATTCGCCATCATGAAATGTTTTTTTCTTTTTTGCTTGGTTCTGTCTGGGGGATTGCTCAATGGATGGGTGGGAAAAACGCTGAGTAGACTAAAGCTTCCCTGGCAGGAATGTTGGCATTCTTAGGATGCCAGTTTGATTCTGCCTCTTTGAGTGGGTTTTATATCAGTTAATCCGTCTGGAGCGAGCGGGCTTAGGGCTCAAATGGGGGGTGGAGGGGTCGTTTTTAAACAGTCGCTTCCCTCCCTCTAGTACCAGACAGAGAAGCTACTGAGTCAAACACAGGAACCATGGCTTCATTTAAGAAATCCTTTGAGAGCCTGAAAGGGACGAGCCATTCAGCTGCAAAAGGAGTCACAGATACTGCAGGTACAAAACAAACACAACAAACTAAACTATTAGATTTGTATCTTCTTCTCGTACCACATTAAAACATGTTTTATTAGATGTGAAATAGATGATAGCACAACCTGTGTAGATTTAAAGTCTTAAACATCAGAAATTTCCCATTTTGGTGTGAACCTCTGATGTTTTCAGTGCAGGCAGCTCAAGAGGCTGTGCAGCAGGTGGCAGACTCCTCCAAAGAAACTGTCAGCACAGGTAAAGTGCACCTTATTCTCTGCACTGTCCTCATGTTAATAGATAGGTTACTTTAAAGGGGTGATGGGTTTCACTGAAAAACATGATAGAGATCTAAGCTTTTTGGACATATTTTCACTCGGATAACTATAAAACATTTATGGTTTGCTTTGTGTCACAGGAGAGTAAAGTTAAGGTTTATAGTTTTTTTGTAGAACTGGTAAAGAGATAAAACCACCTCTGAATATTAAGGGTTAAATTTGCTGCTATGCAAAATCCTTCATGCCCCTCAGTTTGTTTTTTGCAGTTTCATAGATTGCAACAATTTTCTATGTGCCTGTTTTATTTCAGGGATCATGTAGATCATAACTTGTGATGTAGATAAAAAATTATAAATAGTTTTCACAATTTTACTTTAAAGATTTCCTAAACATTGCAAGCATTTATCTCCAGGCTTATTTACTCTGATATACACAAATAAAACCCGGTATAGCTAACTTCATCAGGGATGAACTAGGTAGTAAACAGTGTCTAACTTTACAACCTATGTTTGAACATTACTAAAATTACACAATTTTCTAACAATAATTTATAAACTTTGAAACAACTAAAAATGAAATAAATGGATCTTTTGCATTATAATTTTGATGCAGTTTTAGATGCAGTTTTTATTCTAGGATGATATAGGCTCAGGATGAATGTAACACTTTTTAGACTTTTCTTTCAAAAATTAAAAATCAAAATCACATATCCATTCAGTTTTAAAATTAAAGCCAGAATATTAGTTGTGAAAAAGTTTATGTATACGTTTAAAATTACAGTACATATAGGTTTTATTTTAAAATGAAATGCTGGAATGAATCAAACATGTCCTGAAATTTGCTTTGTTAGAATTATCTGTTAAACTTCCTACCAATGATTCTTATTTTCTTTCCTTTTTTTGTCTATGTTTGGACTCATTTAAGCTGCACAAGAAGCCAGCAGGCAGACTCAGACTGTCATCGGAAAAGCTGCCAACAAGGCCACGGACACCATTAAGGATTTTGGACAGAAAATGGAGACCAAATAAACTGTTTAGGCTAAATGCCTGGTTGGCTGGTCATCTACTATGACTTGTATGCAGCCAATAATGAGTGGCAATAACAATACTATGCGCAGTGCTTTTCACTAAGCTAACATTCCTCAAGAATGTTTTATCAGATATGTCTTTTCCTCCAGGTCTCCACATACATTTTAATGCTTTATAACATATTTGAATATGTACATGTATTGTTGGCAAATAAACAGGAGACATTTTCTCTCTTAGGATTAAGAAATCTGCCTTTCAACTGCAGAGTAGTGGAGCTAATGCTGCTGCTAGCTGTACAAGTGTTGGCTCAGTGATGCATGGTTTTGTTGTGCGCTATTGAAAGCACTCATCAATGAATCACCACAGTCATCATTACTGGCAAATCAGTGAGGAGGTGGCCTTTGACGGACCGATAGCTCCTGATGGGAGTGTGATCAGAGCTTGTCTACCTTAGCGCCCAGCCTCATGCCTCCCTCCATCACACTACATGGTTGCTAGGCAACAGATCTCAGGGCCAGCATGTGATTGGTTGAGGCCTTCGAAATGAGAGCGAGCCTCCTTCTGCCTGTACATGCTGTTCCTGCCATGCTCACAGCAATGGCAGGACAGA
>JAUZNJ010031463.1:0-14208 GCA_034780135.1 Jordanella pulchra | reverse complement strand
TCTTTGAGTCCCGCTTTGGACCCGAACCGGAACCAGAACCGGAACCAGAACCAGAACCAGAACCTTATTCTCTGTGTTTGCTTCAATAAACTTATTGAACTTTTTCCCCTGCATTCCGAGTGGTGTTCTGCATGTGGGTTCGTCACCTTAAACCCACCATGACAGCATTGTCCTGCATTAGGAGGAACTCGGGGCCAACCTCACTGCCATCTGGTCTTACAAGGGGTCTGAGGATCAGACCCCTTGGTACCTAATGGTATCACCATGCTATCTTTGGTGAGCACATGGAGGACTGTGTGGCCCTCCAAGGAAATGCCACCCCACACCATTACTGACCCACTGCCAAACTGGTCGTGATGAAGGATATTGGAGGCAGCTGATCGCTGTCCATGGTGTCTGAATACCCTGTCATATATATATATAAATATATATATATATATATACTGTATGCCATCATTCACAATTCTATACTCAGATTATTTTATCCCATACATTTCTAAATCATACTTTATATATCATATTAAATGTAATTTAGCACAAAAGTAATAGTAGTCTTAGTGTAACACTATTAGAAATTTATCCATGCAAGTCACATAAACCCTGTCTTGTTAATGCTGTGCAATGTTTTTTTCAATTGGTTAACTTATTGCATGTAGAAAGAATAATATCTTGTTCAGGACACCATGACGTGGAAAAGATGCAGGGACAGTTAAAAATAAAAAATACACTTTGGAAAAATAAGAAGAGAAGGAGGACAGAGTGAATGGAGCAAGAGAAAGAGGACCTCACATATTGAGTCGAATGGTATGTAAAAAAGTTATTTCAAGATTTTTGTGTCAACATTTAAGATGACCCCTAAATACAAAAAAAAATAAATTCTTGATATTGTTAGATATATGTTTTTTTGACCTTGATCAGTGTGCTGAAAAGATAGAACTAAAAATATCTTAATTCATCCTATACTGTAGCTTCATCTGGTGGTGACTCTCTATACTGCATCACAATTGTTCATCAAAATATGTATACGTCATCTAATTTCATGCATAAAAATGTTAGGCATATCTATTTGGATTGCTCAATTACATATGACTTGTTTACCTAAGCATAGTGCTAAAGCTTTTTATCATAGAGAGAAAGAGGGAAGATGAGAAGAATTGAGAGCCTTAGTGGTGAATACAGCTGTCCACTTTTGTCATATTATGCCATCATGTGGATGTTTTTTGTAAGTACAGTTAAAACTGAATTTAGTTAATGGGCCCACAAAGTACTAGAGCAAATAGACATATCTTAGTCTTATTGTCAGACAGCTCTAAGTTAGATCTGGTGTTCCCCCCTTCCAAACCCCCCACATATGTAGACAGGGAGGGCTTAGGTCAGGGACTGGATCTTGAGTGAATTGAAATATTTTATAATCAAGCAAAGCAAACACATTACAGTGCATGCCTGTGCACTCTTTCTCATTCACACACACAAGCCCATAGTGAAGATTTGTCCCTCATCTGTATCTGGAGGCTTTATCCAACCTTGCCCCAGATTTTTGCGATTTATCATAATTCCATTTTTTTGGACTTTCAATCTAAAGATTTGTTCCTCCCTCTTTTTTAATAACGTGCAAGCAAGGGAAGCATGTCCCAGGGAGATTATACTGTCGTCTCTGGCGTCTCGTCTTGATTACATCAGAGGAACTGAATTTCATTTGGAAGAAACCCCCATGTTTCAGTGCCCGATCTCTTTAGACCTCTCTGTTGTGCTGGGTTCTTGCTTTTTTACAGACAGGGGGATGATCTTGATGAATATGATCTGAACTAGGGGGAGGTAGGGAGGGATTAGATGAAAGGATTATAATTTTCAGTGATGAGAAATAATAAGAAAACAATAAATCCTAAGTAGATTTAGTTCTCAAGAAAACCCTGTTAGGGTAAATCAGGAGCAAAAGAGACAGGGGCAGAGAAATTAAATGGATCCTGGCTGTAGTACGGGAGAACAACAGTCTCTCTTTTTGTTTTGCAAGCCAAAATATGATAGAAGTTCCAATAAATGATTTTCTTAATTCAATTTACTTGGAAACTACTAATACTAGCTCACTAGATAGACAAAATAGATTTTGTCTATTTTATTAAAGGGAAAGTGACTGTATAAATATAAATCCTTTGTGCCTCATAACTGATATTATACACAAATTAAACAGAGAACCTTCTTTAAGTTTTGAAGTTAATATTTTAAGTTAGCTTTAGAAATGATAAAAAAAGAAAACATATAACTAGTTATCTAGTTACATGTTGCTAGTTACCTCAGCCTCTGGTATAGGCAAGAGTTCTGGAGGGTCCTTGTTAACATATTCTGCTGCTTGGAGTAGGGAAGCAAAATCTTGGTGTCAAGGTATTTTTAGGAATACTTGGAGCATGAGACATCAGCTGCGGAACTATGTGCTGCTTTAGCGTGGTTAAAATAAAAGCAAAACTCTTGACACCTTTGTTCATAACCTTACCTATGGTCATTGGTAGTCCTCCTTGGGGATGATGAACTCAACCTTAGGGAGAAGGTTAGAAGCCCTACCATTGGACAGACTTTGACAAACAGTCACTGCTTCCATTAAGCAAAATTGATTTTTTTTGACAACTAATCATTAAGTGTCTTGGTTGCCTCCTTTCTTGAGGTTGACACAAAGCACATTATGTTTCGAGCATGGTCTTGATGTTTGGGGGGTGCTTTACTTATTGAACTTTTATCAATATCTTAAAAAAGATTGCAGCATAACATTAACCCCAAACGACTACAGAAAAGAAACACTGCACAGACCACTGAGCACCAAATTGTGACATGGTGTTCATTATGTTTAAATAATTTCTTCTTAATCAGCTAGAGAGATAATATTGACTAAGGTATTTAAACAGGCTTTAATTAACATGTAATTCAATAAAAAAACACTTTATCTATTCCAAAAGAAATGTTGCAGTAACTGATATTTTGAGGACTCAATTGTTGTAAGTGTTGATACCTGTAAACAGGAAGGATTTTCTGTATTAGTCTGTCTTGCACTGGTTCTGGAGAAGCCTCTTACTGAAGACAGTCTGTTGTTGTTTAAAAATATTCTGAAGGGGATGCTCTCTGTTGTCCATCATTTGTTTTCCCTGTATGAATAATTCACCTTTGTGAAATCATCTCCAGAGGTTCAAGAGAAGTTTCTAGAACAGAGCCGCCCTTCTTTATTAGCTTTGTGAGCTGCTTTAAGTAATTTGCTCTGATGCTGTTACACCAGCAGAGATGGAGGAAGAGATCACACTTTCTAAAACAGACTTATAGAGAATATGCAGCATCATTTTGCAAACACCAAAGGATCTAAGCTTCCTCAGGAAGTACAGTCTGCTCTGTCCCTTCTTGTAGACGGTTTCACTGTTGTACCTCTAGTCTAGTTTGTTGTCAAGGTGAACAGCAAGGTATTTATACCTCTTCACCACTTCCACATGTTTCCCATGATGTTAACAGGATTCAACTTGTTCCTGTTTCTTCTGAAATCTATAATCATTTCCCTTTTTTTATTGACATTCAAGATCAGATGATTGTTTTCACACCATGCCACAAAGCTGTTCATCAGCTCTCTGTACTCAGCATCTTGTACATCTTTGATGCACCCACCGACTACCGAGTCATCTGAGTATTTCTGCAGGTAACAGGACTCTGTCTGGTAGTGGAAGTCAATGGTGTAGAGAGTAAAAAGGTATGGTGAGAGTACTGTCACCTGTGGTGCTCCTGTGCTGCTGACTACTTAATTACAGTTGACCCTGTCAGGTAGTCTTTTTATCCAGGCAATGGTTGATGCCTCCAACTTAGTCTTCTGGAGTTTCTCACAGAGTAAGTCAGGCTGAGTATTGCACTAGAGAAATCAAACAACATGATCCTCATAGTGCTGTTTGTCTTGTCTAACTGACAGTGGATTTATTAAAGCAGGTGTATGAGATCTATTTCAGGAAAATCATTTTAAATCAATGAGTTAATTACTCAGAAAAAAATTGGAAAAAAAAATATCTTAATTTTATGTTTTTAACAAAGAGATGGCTAGATGAAAATAATGAGGAGAAAATAATGAAGATGAAATCTCCATGGCGAAATGCTCTAGCTTTGAGAAAAGAGGGAGTGTGAAAAAGCCGAACGAAGGTGGTGAAAGAAAGGATTCCAGGTTCATTATAAAATCTATATAGAGAGAGACTTTACAAATATAATTTACAACTAAAATATCTAACAGAATATTTATTCTCTGAGATTATCAACAAAAACATCATCAATGCTCATCTGAGAGAATTGACAGGTTAACAAACCCTCTTATCTCTGTGTCTAATAAAGTCCGAACTAAGAAGGCCTGCAGTGACTTTGCAAAATTTTTTACTCAGAAAATACAATGTATTGGAAAAGTAGTCTGAACAACTGTGTCAGCTCCAGGTACCAACACTGTTTCCAGTTAGAATAAACTGTGTTAAAAGGCCCAAATAAACTGAAAAAGGTTAGAAGATGTCTTGATGTTTTACCCATAGGTTTTATTAAGAAAGTTTTACCTGTTTTATATTCTGATCTTATTCAAATCATAAACACACTGTTTATTTTGGGTGTTTCCCCCCAGGCCTCATTAAACTCTTGTTGGAAAAAAATGCTTGGAGAAATTAATCCTGCAGAACTACAGGCCGATCTCATACCTCCCCTTCATTAGTAAATTTATTGAAAAAGTTGTGTTCCAATCCAATTAAATACCCCCTTACAAGGACAAGCTGCTTTGGTTTCTTCCAGTCAGGTTTCCGTGCCAACCACACTACCGAGACTGCCCTGACTAAGGTGCTTAATGAGAGACATATAAATTCAGACTCTGGAAGAACCACAGTGTTGGTATTATTGGACCGCAATGCAGCGTTTGATTCTGTTGATCACTGGATTTTATTAGACCATCTGGAAAAGGAGTTGGCCTTTCTGGTACTGCAATGGACTGGTTTAAATTCTACCTGGAGGACAAGGACTTGTGATTAGGTTAATTTAAATTTAAAGACTGGAAAAAAAAACACTTTTAGGGTTCCTAAAGGCTCCATTCTAGGGCTGTTTTTAAGGACTGGGTGAAAATACCTCAGTGTCAGTTTGGACTTATCACCTGAAGAACATTTAGAGGAATAAAGGAATTAATGTCCAAGCAGGATCTCGAAAACCCCATTCATGCATTTATCTGTATTAGAATTGATTACTGCAACAGTTTCTTCATATGTTTGCCCAAAAACGTCCATCAAACAGCTACAGCTGATCCAAAACGCTGCCTGTGTTCACACTAGAACTAAGAATATAGAGCACATCAGCCTGGTTCTGAAGTCCTTACATTTGTTTCTTGTAGCTCAGAGAATAGACTTTAAAATCCTTCTGTTAGTCTATAATTCACTGAATGGATCACCACTTCAGTAGATGACAGATTGTTGTCAGACCACTCAGGTCTTCTAGTTCTAGCCTACTCCGTCCACCCAGAACCAAAAACAAACATGGAGAAGCATCATTTAGTTTCTATGCACTAATTTATTGGAACAAACTTCCAGAAAACCATAAAAATACTGAAAACCTGAGTTTTTTAAGTCAAAGTTAAAAACCTATTTGTTTAGAATTGTGTTTGACTGTTGAAGTGAAACTGTTAACTGAGATATTACTCCTGTAAGGTTAACAGTTGGGCAATGTTGTGCTCCAGCTTTTTTATTTGTTTTACTCCTTGCTTTTCTTTATTTCCTTTTATAATGCTTTTATTTTTCTTATATTTTATCGCCTAATTTATGTAAAGCACTTTGAATTGTCCTTGTACTGAATTGTGCTTGTGACTGCCAAACCCATGGCTAAACCTTAAAGTCGGTACCACACATGCACCTTCACCTTTTTAACTATATAGACAGTTTAGTTTGCAATAAGATAAGAAAATGCTATAGTGACCAGAGGTTGAGGTGACTGTATAAAGAATAGTAGAAAACACTACAGCACCACCCTTCTTCCACGTCCTGCTACCCACAACCAGTAAACTGACTGATGAAAGGACTGCTATGCTACAATTTAGCATTTGTTTGTTCACTCCACTCCACATCTTATATATCAATAGTCCTTCTATATTTAGTTGCTCTATAGTCTATAAAGCACAGTTTGGAGTAATAATTACAAAAGTTAAGTCTGGTGAAGAAAACAATAAGAATAATTAATGGAGCTAGATATAGGGAAAACAAATCTTTCAAACCTCTTAGATATGAGGAAAATGTCTTCACAGCTCTTGCTTTATAAATACAAGGACTGCATTCTTTGTAAAAGCAACAGTAACAAAAAAAATAAATGAGAGATGTCTGACCATTCAGTTATTAAAACATTTTTTGTACCCCTTTCTCAAAACTGGTAAAAAGGTGTTAATTGCGACTCATCTAAAAATAGCTTTTGCTTAACTGTAACTGCTACTAAATGTATGTGCTCTCTTTCATGCTCTATACCCAAACACTTGCTCAAAGTGTATCTGCTTAGCTTTCCATCCTAAAGCCGCTAAAGGAGATATTAACCTTATACTTTTCTGTCATATTGTGTGCCTTTGTGTTGTTTTTGTCTTTGCTCCGACTTCTTAAACATCCAGTTGGTTACTAGTTGACCTTTGAAATTGAGTGTGGTTTTGCTGGAGGTATTTTTCTGCAAAAGGGGAGTTAGCACTGTCTCTTTGCATTTTTTGAATTAGGGATCTATGTGACAAGCAAGCAACTGATCTTTGTTGCTATATGCTCATTCAGGAGTAATGAATTTGCCAAGTCAAATACTCAAGGTAATCTGCTGGATCTGCCTAGATATAACATTTCTAATCTATCTGTATGATTTGGTTGAATTAAGTCTGTAAAGTAACTTGAAAAAACAAGTATTGTGAATTGATCCTTTGTAAATAAACTGAATTGAATATAATTTGAAATCAACAATGATAGAACTTTAGTTGGCTATATTTTTAGTTACATTTATATCTCAATATGTTTATATATTTATATCGAAGAAAAAAAATAGAAAACTGACTCGGTAACACTCCAGGTAAAAACCAAAACAAAAGGTGATTTTCTGGGTTTTATGTCTTCCGTTTTTCTCTGTTGCCATTCTGAGCACTTGGGTTGTTTTTTTACATCGGTAAGAAACACTATTTGAATGTTAAAAGTCATGATCAAACTGTTGACGGATAAATGCAGAGTACTGCCACATTGGGGACCTCATAAAACAGCTGCTGCTAATTCCTCTTTGCCAGTAGGTCATGGACGGGGTTGTGTGTAAAGTCCAGTGTGGTTAAAGATCTTTGCTTTCAAACTTGGGTTCGCAGTGAATTGAGGCCTTCCCACTCAAGTCACTGTTCATGACCTTGTCATCACAACCTGCTCTCTGGCTGGAGTGCTAACCAGGGGTCAGGAGCAGGGCAGCTCTACAGAGATGGACAGTGCTGCGTGTTTATATTAAATGGGGAAAGTAGAGACAAAGTGACTGATAACTGGGCTGTTTTTATGAACGACGACACATGCCAAGACTGCTTGTAATTGTCTGTACATTATCCTAAGAAGAGCCGAGGCATTGCACACATTCCATGTTCTTCTTGATGGACTCAATGACTCGACTGAGACTATGTCTGGCATTTCTGCTCACCCCTTGTTGGCCGGTTAGGGATCCAAGCCTTAAGCCGTAACCCCTCTGTCTCCACTCCTGACTGGGGGGGAATGCGACGCCGCACGGCCGTCTTAGCCCTGTGGGCTTTGCAGGCACGGAGTCTCATCTCCCACTGTTTATCCATGTGTCTTTGCTTTGGCTTTGGCCCGATGCTCTAGGCCACTGTGGACTGAGTGGGGTCCTTGCCCTGTGTCACCCACCTAAGCTCTGCTTTCACTGGAGGGCTTAGCGCCTTACCCCTCGGCTGTTTTATGAGCAGACAGCTGGGCTAATCTGTCTCCCTCTTCTGTCTTCCCGTGTCTTTTTTCTTGTGTCTTGCTTTGCTGCTTCTTTTGGCTCCTTTCTGTTTTGTCTTGTCTGGTCTCATTATTTTTAGCTCTGTTTTTTTTCTGTACATTTTTCTCACAGAGACATCGTAATAATTTGGTCTAAATGATGGATTTGAATAAACATCAATCAACATTCCTGCACTCTCTCAAATTATATAGGAAACATTTGGGTTTATAGGATATTGTTTAATGTATTCTTCCTCTTATGCTGTGGATTTGCATTTGACATACTGTACGCCTTGTTTCTGACAGATTATAAGAAAAAAATAATTTGTTTAAAGATGGAAGAACTGCATCAGAAATTACATTTTTTTGCTTTGTTTTTGTGCTCTTATGACAGCATTTCAGTTTTCTATATTTTGAATTGGAAGACATGTTTTAAAAAAATAGTTTTTAAAGAAATCAGAAACAAAAGCTGTAACCTGGCAAAGTATGAAAGTCGAAAGGAGCTAAAAAAGCCAGCAGCCACTTTATTTATTACAACACAGAGTAGATCAACCACTCTTAACTTATCATCACTTGTAATTAAGTATAAGTCATCTTCTATTGCAGAAATGGAATTGGAATGAAGGACGCAATGGTCTGGTGGGAATAATCCTCCTAAAGCTGAAAAAGTATCTGCTGATGAGTTAGATTTGAAGGTATAGTCGCTAAGAGCCTATATAAAGCTACTATTTAACCTTTAGGTTATTCACAGAAGTGTAATGGGAAAATGCAGTGTAAATATTTACTTTAGGGACAAGTAAAACCCATTTTCAGTTGAAAAAGGAAGGATATGGAATCATTAATGCAAACTATCAACTAACTTAGAGCTGACTAAATACTGAAATTGCAGTTTGTTAAAAATAGAAGTCCATTTTTGCGTTATTCCTGATATCCCACCACAGCTTTTTTTCTATCCTCCTGTATTGATTTGCATGTTTCCTTTCAACTCGCTTGCTGCACTCCTATCTTTTTCTCCTTGTCTCACTCTTCCTCCTTCCCTCCTCCTTTAAACTCTTCCTCATGATCCGCATCCAGCTAAACTTAGAAGTGACAACAGTTGCAGGGTGACGGCAGCGACTAAATGCGACAAGAACAATAGCTCCCTCCGTCTCCCCCTTTAATAGACTGCCATTGTTTCCTCCACTGTGGCTCTTTTATGGAGTTTGTTAGCTATGCTAATGAAGTTTGGGCTTGTGTGGGTTTAGCGAGATGGGATTTGATGCTCTTTAACTGGGCACTCCTCGAAACAAGAGGCGATCATAAGTGTGGCCAGACAGCTATTTGCCACCAGTCAAATGTCATGAGCGTGTTGATGTGACACATCGATGGAAGCATGGAAAAACTGCTAGATTTCCTAAATGTTTTCCTCCAGGATAACAGTACATGTGCAAGACAACAGATTTTTTTCTTGCATATTGTACTGCATGAATCATCAGGTAAAACCCTTGCAGAAAATAAGTTGAGTAAGACAAGATGCAGAGACGACAGTTAAGTATAGCGCAGTCAGTCATCCAATCAGTCAGTAAGTCTGTAAATAGCCAAGCCGATGGCTCCTTTGAGCTTTCCTCTAAGAGGAATTCTCTTTCTCCTTGGTGTATTAATAGCGCCTGTGCATTGTTTCCTACAGCAGCACTCCTCCAATCAAAGGAAGTTGGCCTGCCAAGTATACAGTTATTTTCCTTTGTCCCTATGTTTAGCAGGCATGTAAGAGTAAGATATGTGTGTGAGAGATACTGCATGGATGAAGGTACTTTGGGGCTTTATGAGTAAGTGTGTGCATTCTGGTGGGGATTATCTCAGGATGTCTGTTTATTTATGCCTGTTATCATATATGTACAGTGATACATCCTTGAATTGTTTGCATATGTCACTGACTCTGTGTCTTTAAGGTAACAGAGATTGATTCAAATGATTTTTTTAATTTACAAACAGCATGAAGGAAATACAAATAGATTTATGGTTGTATATTTATGCTTTTAATGTGAGTTAGGCGTGTAAGTGTTTAATAAAGTAGTCATTTCATTGTTCTTCAGAGTGTCCTGCCAAAATATGTGTGCAAGCCATTTTTTATAGTCTAACAGGCTTGTAAGGTATTTGAATTAAAATATGTCAAAGCTTTAACATAGAGACTGACAGAGGACTCAAGCATTTGGACACCTTCACTTTTCAGAGTTGGCAACAATCAACAGCTTGTAAATTATTCTTGAAATACTTCTTGAATGTATCAAACTGAAATAATTAGATGTACTTCAGGTAAGCTCTTTTTGGTCTGCAATATATTCATAGTGTTTAAACAGTGTCTAGTACTACAAAAATGGTAAAAAAAAAAAAAAGACTAAACAACATATAAATTTATTAATTCATTGCACAGTAAATGAACGTAAAACTCACTTTGAGCAAAATTCAGATTTTCTGAAAATGTTCACAACTACATTCATGTGGTGGTAAATGGGGTAAACGCTTTAAGATCAGTGCTAATGATATTGCTATGTCTGAAAAAGAGTTGGGGTGGAAAATTATCTGAGTAGGGGTTCCATAGTCGGACCTTTACCATATTTCCACAAGAGATTAGTCACTATTGATTAGGAGCAGGATTTCGACAGATGCCTACCTTAGGTAGCAGGAATATACGTACATACCTGTTTAAAGTTGTTTTATAATTCTCTGATATTAAAGCCACAGATGATGATGTATGATATTGATGTTTTTTCATGAATCAGAACTTAGAGCATAAGTGGAAAAAAGAAACATGGCTTTCAAATAGCTTTGAAAGCAAAAATCTTCAATGAGTTTATTAATATCAGTATTCAGCTGGCCCTAGTTGATGATTTAAAGAACCAGTTTCTGGTGGGTGAATCTCTATAAGCCTTGCATGTCATCAGCAAACTCTTTTTGACCTCAAGCTCAGGAAAAGAAGATGGGGAGTATCTGCACATGTCAATCAGCCATCCATCCACCTTCTCCCGCTTCATCCATCAGGGTTGCAGTTGGTGCCTATCTCCGGCAGACTATGGGAGTAAGGCGGGGTACACCCAGAACAGGACGCCAGTCTGTCACAGGGCAACACATAGACACACACAAAGACGTACAACCATGCACACACTCTCACCTAGGGACAATTGAGAGATGCCAATTAACAGCCATGTTTTTGGACTGTGGGAGGAAGCCCGAGTACCCGGAGAGAACCCACGCATGCACGGGAAGAACATGCAAACTCCATGCAGAAAGACTCCAGGCCGGGATCGAACACAGGTACGGTGGGGCAGCGCTAACCACTGCTCCACCGTACAGACCACATGTCAGTCATTTGATTTTAAACATCGCTTTAAAGACCGGCCACATATACTCAGTTGTTTGGTATACTTTTTCATTTTAATTCTGTGTTTTTCCGTCGGCGTATTTTTTTTAACCATATATAGCTTTTGCTCTCATCTTAATATAACACCTTCTTCCACATGCCTGCTATGTGTCCTGGATGGCTTATGTTAGACTGCAACAGCATTTCTCCTGGCTTCTATCTTGCCAAAGCCCAGATTTGCAAAATGCATTGCTAATAGTGTTAAGTTGACAGCCTTTCACTTGAATGAAGGATCTCTGCAGCTCCTCAAGAGTTACTGGGGCATCTTGGCTGCTGTTCTAAATGGTAGTCAGCTTGCTGAACTTTTCGATTCAGTGAGATATTTTCCAGATAGTTGGGAGTATTGTGTTATTTCTTAACCTTGCTTTTAACGTCTCCACAACATTATCTCTAATCATTTTGTTGTGTTCCTCTGTCCTCATGATGCTGTTTAGATTATATTTTAGATCTCCTACAGATAGGTTAACTCTGTTTACAAATCATGTGACTTTAGATGGCAATTGCTTTAACTGGCTTTGATATATTGGTGTCAGAGTTGATCTTACTGAAAACAAACATATATTAAAATCTCATCATAAAAAATAGACATATTGTTTAATTCTAATCGACATCGAGGCACAATTTTGTGTTTGTCTTCCACATATCTGAATACAATTCTCTCAATGTGGAGGTTTTTGCGTGACAAAATGTGAAAAAGCTCTGGCATATTTCTCAAGCACTGTATGCATATCCAAGCACACATTTATAAAGACATTAAAATACTCAGATAAATCATACATTCAAAGCCACATTCAATGCTAAACACACCGAGTGACACGTTGAGGAGAGCTGGTCATCAGGTGGCCAAGTGGTGGCGTTGAGGCATCATCAGTCACTTGGAGTCAGCCAGTGACTCACCAAGGACACAATGGAATTAGTGAGATTCTCTGCAATGTGACAGCTTGCTGTGGCTAAATGGTGTAATAATCTACCCCTCCTCTCACAAACCTCCAACACACACACACATGCATTTGCCTGTTCCTCCTGCCTGTTTGCCCCCCCCCACCAACTGGCACACATAACATTGTCTTAAGCTATAAAAAAAGATTTTTAACCCCCCCCCCCAGCTCCATTGCGGTAATTATTGAATTAATGCAGATGGAGAGAGACATCTGCATGTTAAAGTGTTGGCCTCTCTCTTATGCACAGCAGATGTTCCCCTGTCATTTGCTCAAATTACGCCGCTTAGATACAGGGCAGAGAGAGGGGAGATTCAGGAGGGAGAGAAAGTTACTAGCCAAGGCGACACTGTCTTGCAGTCCTCCCAAGTTTCTGATACTAAACTCATCTTCTCTGCCTCCTCTCCTTAGATGTTCCTTCAGGAATGCTGTTATTGTTTTAAACTGCATTATCATAAGAGCAGTTGACTTGAACATATTCAATACAAACTCAGTTCAAAGAGCTTTCATTAACTGAGACAATCAAGTACAGTTTCAGCATATATAGAATAAATACCTTAAAACATACTGCAATGATTTAGTTTTTGTTGGTGAAAAATACTTAATGAATAACACTTTTATAGTATGGTATATTTTAGTAAATGACTAAAAAAAATAAAATAAAGGAAAGTAGTTAATTATGGTGGCTGAGGGGTACAAACAAGCAGAAAATAAAATAAGTACTGCAAAGACAAAAATGAGGCTTGCAAGCATAACACAATTAGACTAACACACAAAAAACATGCAAAACAAAAGAATGTTGCAAAAAAGAAATACTACAATCACATTTAAAAGTGAGCAGCAGAGTGAGCTCTGCAAACTTGCTCCCAACACACATAGAGTATGCCTATGCAGTTATTCTGCTATAGGATTAAGCTGCTGGGGGACATAGGGACCTCTTTTCTTCATTCTGTCTCATTCTATCTCTATTCTCCAGTTTTGCAGCATTTTAGTTAGTTCAACCCCCAACTTTATTTTCTCCCTGCTTTTCCTTTTCATAGTACCTTCGCCTCTTCATAGTAGCTTCATTTGGTGTGTTCCTGTTTGGCTGTGACCTCATCCTGGTGAGAAATATCGTCTGTGCTACTTCCATCAACACACTGATTGTAGATGATAGAGTTTGACCTGTTTTTCAGTGGTTAGTCATAGATCTAGCTATAGGCTCAGCTTTTACTGTGACCAAATGTGTGTCCTTTTTCATCCCTTTGACATAAAAACTGGTTTAAAGCTTGTCTGCTTAACTGTTTCTTTCCTAATAGAGCCACCTGTGGAGCTAGTGATTTGATCAGGGATTCTATACTTCTCCTGTAAGTCAGCTTCTGTCTTTTTGAACCCAAATGCAGCCTCATCAGAAGGCTGCTCACACTGAGAATGGTTCTGCTGGAGGTTTCTTCCTGATAAAAGGGAGTATTTTTCTCTCCACTGTCTTGGTGTGAGGGATTGCTGAAAAGTCAGTAACAAAATGCAAGCAAATACCTACTTATTGCCTATTGCTCATCCAGAAGGAGCATATCCTGCAAGTCAATAGTCAATAATCAGCTGGTTTTCCATAGATTTAAAACTTTTTACCCATCTGACTGTATGATCTGATTGAATCGTCACTGTAAAATGTCTTGAGATAACATACGTTGTGAATTGGCACCATACAAATAAACTTAAATGAATATGATGCAAACACAAAAAACACATGCAAAGGAAAACTGTTGCAAGTAGCAGAAACAATTGCAAACCCGGTAATACTCTGAGACAAAAACTAGTCCACCCCAAGGATAAGACACCCAGAAACAAGACTGACAATGTGGTTTATACTATTCAGTGTAATGAAGAGTGCACAGACCTGTACATTGGAGAGACCAAGCAACCTCTGCACAGGCGCATGGCTCAA
>JAUZNJ010031462.1:0-14208 GCA_034780135.1 Jordanella pulchra | reverse complement strand
TGCTGGGACAAAGTTAACCTGCTAGTATTTCTGGAGAGAAATCTTATCAGAAAAAGTGAATTTATACTACATCAACACTTTATGTTCTGTGGTGTTTTGGCTCAGGCATTCAGAGCTTACTGTAAGCCAGCTTCTCTTCACTGCTGAACCTAGAAGCACGTGTACTCAGGTTCCATATTCAGAAGGAAGTGTTTGAAGAGGTTCATATTTAGACACTAAAAATTTTTCTAAATAAAATCGGTATTTGAAATTCTTAAGTTAGTTCTAAAAAGATGTAACAACGTGGCTTTATTAGTTACACCTATGCCTCTGGCAGATACACTTTTTTTTAGGGTTTTTCAGAGCCTTCTTTCATTTAACAGATGGCAGAAGTTCTAAAAGTAAGTGTCCTAGATGAGACAGGTCTCTGACTTTTTGTGTTCTTTTTTTAAGGCACCAGGTGTTGTACAGTTCCTGTAGTAAAGAGAAAGGACATCTGATGATCTGTTAGGGTGTGGTAACAATCCTCTGCAGTGGTGCTAGAAGGACACCAGCAGCTTTTGAGTAAGACGGTTCTGTCTCAGTGTTCCCTAAAGGTGTACAGTAGTTTATTAGGTGCTTTCTTAAAAATGCAGTTGGTGTTGACAGTCCACAGTCCATAAAGACAGATCATCCTCTGTCTTTAAACCCAGAAACTGGAAGTTAGAGACCCTCTCCACACATGGATGAACAGAGCAGACATTTTTCCCCCCTGAAGTCTTTCATCAGGTCCTTAGTTTTTGTAGCGTTTGGGACCTCAACCAGTGTCATCAGCCCTGGAGACGAGCCCCATCAAAGTGAGTTTGACAAGTGGCATGGGCAGGGGCACGGTGAAAGGTGTATAGGGTGCAGAGTCTAGGGCTCAGCACATAGCCCTTGGGGAGTCATTTCTGAGACCAAATAAAGAGCTATCTCCCCCTGCTGCTCCAGCTGTAATAAAGCAGAAGGGACTCTTAATGTCCTCCAGAGACCAGTTAGCTCTGTTGTGGACCGTTGTCAATCAAACATGGCAGAATATGTGATTCATATGGCCAGGATCTGGAAGGAGATACTAACTTCACCATCTTTGAACTCCTAAGCAACATACTCTTACATTGTCAGGGATGTATACAAGCATATGCAGGTCACACAAACAAACAGAGTACCATTTTTTAGATGCTGCAATGACATTTCTACAAATTGGAATTGCTTGCCACATAAGGTTTTCAGCTTCAGCTAGTGACTTTAGAGTAAGCCTTCTGTGGGTTTGTCATTTTCATTTTTATCAAACGATGTGGGATCCTTTTGTTCCTAACACATTCTATACTTCTATGGATATCCAGCATGATGTATTTTTCCCATTAAAAATCTGATGTGTTTTCTGTCTTCCTTAGGTTTTTGAGCAGTATATAATATGAATGTTGTCTGCCTGCTTTGATGTTGGATCCAATTAATAAAGTCAGTCATACAATCAGGATTTTGTCTCAAAGTGTCCTTACTGAAGAACAAAACTACCCTGCTATATAATGTAACCAGCTTCCCCATGTGGTATATTTGAAATACAAAACAAGACACTTAGAATCGGCCATTAACTTATTTCATTTGCTATTAATTTTAGTATACCTAAGGTTTCCACACATGCACGTTTAAAAATTGTAATTGCTTTTTTTATGCGTGAGTGTTATTTCAAAACTGTCACATAGAAGGAATTTATTTTATAAGAAGCATCAATCTAACTAAAGTTCTGTTTTATTCTCCCCCTATATGAAATAAATCTCAGAAACACATGAAAGCTGTAATTTTCTCCTGAAGCATCATTTTTTTTTCTACAGAGAAGTAATAAGATCATGTTAAAATTTAAATGTTCAGTGTTTATGACCTGAATATAGCTTATTTGAAAGTTAGTTTGAAACCAACAGAAGGGAGGAGCCTTAGTGAAAATACTTTTGTCAAACTGTTCTTTGTTAATTCCTTTTTCACGTACTGCACTTAGTCTTATTAACTACTCATATTAGTAACATTATTTAGCTTCATCACAGTAAAAATCCCATGTATCTAGGCTTCCTTGGACGCAGTACAGGTCAGCATACTCACACATTTCATTTAATTTAATTCAAATCCAAACAAATATTTTACACAAAAAACAACAACAGTTACTATTTATATATAGTCATTCGTTTATTTTCAATCTATGATTTCTTGCTAATAGGTTATACCAGTTTGAACTACTGCATTACTTCATACATTAACATTACTCAAAGCCTGATGGTTGATGCCAAAATATCTATAAATTCAGCAGCTAAGCTGAAATAATTTATGCACCTTTATCTAAATATCTAAATGTCAATCATTTGCTATAGAACAAACATTTAAAGGCAAGATACCTTACAACAAAAGACAAGAGTAGAGTGATCTTTTTGTTTAAATAATTATGTACAGATTTTGAACCAGTAAATTACCATTTAGTACAAAAACAGTATAATTAAAAGAAAGAAAGCTATATTTTTCCAGTCACACCTATAAATGCTGAGAGATGCGTGTTAGTAAAACTCACCATTGCGCTTGGATTGTATTGATCTTTCAGAACTTCAAATCTGATTCTTTTAATACTATTATAGCTAAGGAAAATCACATTTGTATAGATTTACAAAAATAAAACAAGACAGTTATATTTAACATTATTGTCTGATCATAATAAAGTTTATGTACTAGTTCCTTTTATCTGCATGTTATAAAAGAAAGAATCGCGCTTGCAGCAGTCAGAAATAAAAGCAGTACACTTTCTCGCCAAACAGGACAGGATGTGGGGGAAATCTACCATGTAAATTGCAGAAGTAAATGTTAGACTGTTTCATTTCCTCACTGCCACAACTGTAAATTAGTTCCCATTCGATGGAGACCAGTGGCAAAAACTTCTGTTTTTTTTTGTTTTGTTTTTTTTTTAACTTTGCCACATTAGAATACCATGTCAATGGTACCAGAGAAGTGTGTTCAAAACAACAAAATATCTTTGCAGGGTTTTATTTCTACAGCAGTTTTAATACACCAAGAGATGTTTAACACAAATGTTAAGGAACTATGTGAACCATAACCTTTATGCTACTGGTAAAAGAAGGTTTTTAGAATGCTCTGTGTGTTTTTAGAATTAAACTATGTCTTAAATTTTACCCTATAACAACAAAAAACCCCATAAAAAAACAATGTACTTCTTTAGATGGGGGGTATATGTGATTCATGTTTAATGAGTAACTCAAAATTTATAATTTTAACAAAAGTCCCAAAACTACCATTGTTCTTGTTTTGTCTACTATGTTACTTCATGCGGAACACTTTTGCGTAAGCATTGTTGTATATTAATCAGTTTCCACTCATAAAACATTTCGTATGTTTTGTCAAAACAAGGGCTCAGCAACAGCTGTTCTTGACCACTCAACAACACTTTTCTCACACAGCCTCCTCCTGAGGCGCAGGAAGTGAGAATGCGGCAGGACAGGTTCCAGCATCAGCAACACAATCAAATCCACGTTTACATACAACTGGCCATTCTGCTCTGCTCCTTATTACCACTGATCAGTTCCACCTGATCACCTGCCTATATAGCCTTAGTTCAGACCAGACACTAGTACCAGATATTTACAAGCCTTGCACTGGGTGGTCTGGGGACCTCCTCTTGGGTCTGTGGGCCTGTTCCCCATAAGGGAACAGCTGGCACGCTGGTGGTTCTCTAGGTACGAGATTAGTTACTTAGGGGATGTCTCATTCCTGGTTGCTGTCGGTCTGGACCTGGGACTTCTGGTCCTGTGGGATCCCCGCTGGGAGGGGTGACCTCTAGGTTCTCCCCCAGATCCACCATAAGCATTACTGGGGGTCACAGTCGTGGTCCCGTGGAACCTTGTCACTATGGCTTTTGGGGTCGGGCCCCTCAGGGACTGAACCCCTTTGGGGCCGGGCTCTGAGTGCTCTCGTCTACCCCTCACGGGTGGGTGTGGCCCTTCCTGCATCGGCAGCTCGCTTCGCCTCGTGTCCGAGTCTAGGCCCTGTATGGTGAGTCTGGGGCTGCCCACACCTGCTATTGAGCACATTTTTCTTCTAAAGGTAGGCTTTGTAAATCCTTTATACACAAGCATGCCTATGCATATACACCATGGGAATTTTGTTCCAGGTGTTCATGGATACACACTAATAGTAAGTACTAAGCTGCAGCTACAGATTTTTACCAGCTTGAATAATATTTTGTAATCACCACATATTTTGGCTTCCACTCACATGGATATTTAAAGGATACCCACTGCTCTTAAAGCTCTGTTTCATATTTATCTGGTTGTCATTTTGCTGTTATGTTCTCTCTTTTCTTTCTATTTCATACAGGTAAGGAAGCAGACTGCAAGGAGTAACCATATATTTACTGCATTGTCTATTTTTGCTGTTTTGTTTTACTTTTTCGTGTTTTCACGCTCTCTTTTTGTCAAATCTCCTTCCAGAAGTGTCAGTTGCCGAACCTGACGAATCCAACCCGTCCTGCGGCTATTGCACATTTTAATAAAATTGTTCAAATTTTCCCCTGTTGTCTGGTTAATTTCTGGGTCCTCCGTTTCTGGTCATTACAATTCTTGATGCAGCCATAAAATGTTACATATTTTTCATTGGACAATAACAAACTGCAGAGGTCTAAAACTTATTCAAATTTTCTTAAATGTAACTGTATTAACTCAAGGACGAGTTTTTGTTTTTGTGGTTTCACTTTGAATGAGTGAAACTGAATTACATTGAGGTGCGCACATTAATGTACCACCACTTTGGAAAATCTACAAAATGTAATCGGATGGGAAGTGTACAATTCTCTGTATTTGTCACCTGTAGACATAAATGGTCTATGCTGCGCTTACAATGTATAGAATGTATGTAATCTAAAGGGCACTTTCAGTCTTACTGAGAATAGATTGTTGTTGGATTGATTCCTGAAGTCATGTGTGATTCATAAGGTGGACAAGGTAATCATTATCAACGTCTATAAAGAGCTGCTTAGAAAAAGAAACACTAACACGATCATAGCTTTGCCACTGCTGAAAGGAAACGTAGAAATAAGGAGGAAGCCTTTTTTTATATATTTTTTCATCTATTTTTTTTTAGAGATTCTATTTACTTGCTCGCAATAAGTAGCTTAGAAATCCATGTAAATTGTGCTTGAATAGGTAAATATGTATTTGAAATTTGAAGCTATATTGTCAATTTCTAAATGCAAATATATAGTTATAACTGCACTTATATTGTTATAAGGATGAAGTCATTATTCCAGGTGTGCCTGACATCAGTAACCATGACGACACACATGGATTAATCAATTCATCCAGTTAGCAAAGACAAGAGACAAAGGAGATGCCTTAAGTTCAGGAAATAGTAGAGTTGTGCATAGAGCCTATTGAAAAGAAAATGCTGGTCATCCCCCTAATGCCCTACAAATATGCGACATAAACATGAATAATATTTTGGACATATTAATCTATTGATCTATAGATTAAATTAAAAAGAAAAAGGAAACAAATCCAGTCCTAATTCAAATCCTTAAGCCAAATTCTAAGTTTCATCAAGACACTTTTATTGACAAAGGTAAACGTAAATCAATGCAAGTTCTTTTTATTGGCATTTATTTTTCTTAAAGCACGATTAATGCACGTGTTAACTTACATTTTAGACTTCATCTGAACTGTAATTTGAGCATTATTTTAAATGTAGGCCGAAAGGCTTGGATGTATCTTTGTAAAGCTGATTAGAGATAAAAAGTGGAGAAAAAAGGTTTCAGTTGTGATTAATTCCTGGTTTCAAAAGATCTCAAACTAATTTGAGAAGAGCTGAAATATAACAGCAGTCTTCTAAGCAATCCTTCACTACAAAAGGAAAAAGAGGTTGGACTCAGCAATCCAAGATTAATGCATATAATCAGAAACCTGATGATGCAGTAACCCCTGTGCTATATTCTGAGTTACAAGGTAAGGGGTAGGGCTGGCCATTTTAAGAGCCATGAGCATATAAATTGTGTGGTGGCTTTTCAAAATAGTTATTTATACTTACATTCCTCATTTATTTTTATTTAAAGTTGAGCTGTTTTTATGTTAATCAAATCAAGGTCATAAAACCATTACCTCAGGCAAAGTATAAAGTTTATTTAATTTGTTCAGGTTATTTTCTGAAACCTGATTTCACAGCTCCTAATATGACATATAAGATCCATAGCCTTAGATTTGTTATAGTATTTGTAAATATATATACCATCATCATTGTTTCTCAGTACTTAAATCTTTCTTGTGGTCTCAAAGGGAAATAAAAACAAATGATTTCAAATAGTTAAAGTACCCTCAAAACTAGAATTTAATTTATTCTTCAAATGGTGCAACTCAAAAAAAACAACAAACTATGCTGCTATTCATCGACTTTTATGGTCATGACTTTACAGCACAGTATTGGTTTATCTTGTATAACAATCTCAACATACATCAACAGCATTTGGTGAAAACAAATGATTTTACAATTGAATTAATTGTTTTAATGAACATTGGCATAATGTAAGCACAGTTGTAACTAAGCTTTAATAAAATGATTGATATACAGCAAAACAAATTTTCAAAACACATCATTAGATAAAGTTTCATCATTTGATTAGCTCATGGAAAAAAGTATGCTGACATCGAAGAAGTTAAGCATAAAAAAACATTCATTCACGTATAATGGTGCAAAGAAAATTGTAAAGGAAAACTCACTATTGTACATGCTAGATTGAACCCAGTACCACACAGCAACTAAATCCAGCACATTAAAATCTTTCAGAACCAAAAGGAATCTATCTTTATGATACCTAAAAAAATAAATATTTACTTTTTCTTATCCTACTACTATTCAGTCACATTCTATAGAAAAGTATAAAAGATATAAACTAACCTGTGCTTAGCAAGTCTGAATATTACAGAAAAAGCACATATGGACTACAGAACTGTAACTGTACATGTTGGTTATTTCCTTGTTCACAACCTTATCAAGTAAAACCAGTTTTAGAATCGTGTGTGATAACAAGAAAAAAAAAAAACCCTAACGTTCTTGTTTCCAGTAATGCAAGGCGTAGATAGCATAAATGTCAGGGTTTTTTTAAGCAATGTAGCTTGCAGACATTAAAAATAGCTTATTGAGATCGATTGTAATTGTAATTGATGTCAACTGTAACAATGAAAAACTACATATTTTCTGCATATTTTCATACTTACTGAAAAAAAAGTAATTTTGAAAGAAACTTTATTTGAAGGTTGAGTTGTGTTTGTCAATTGCAACCACTGACAAACAACTTTTGGTGGAAGTACTGTAATGGTGAGAGGAGCCATAGCTCTTAAGGGGAAAAAACAGGTTTTTCATCATTAAAGGTCACCCTGTCTAAGAAAGATGAAACTGGGATTCTGAAGCTAAATGCAATCCCACATTTTTGCACTGGTTGAAACAAGGAATGCTATCCTACAACAATCCATGACCAAGATGATGATCACAGTAAGGAGGACCTGCCTGGCTGCTGTAGTTGTATATGATTTTCTAACATAGTACCAAACCCCGTTTGTTAAATGGAAAACTGCTATCATGCTGTTCTGTCTTGTTTTTTCAAACTTTTAATACCAAAAGGGAGTCAATAGCTTAGTAAGATGTTTGTCAATGGCAGAGATTTTTTTACAACCTTTGCATGGAGCCAACGTACATAATCTTATTAACCCAGAAATCTATTCTCCATATAAGTGTTGTGAAATATTAAAGAGACATTATCAGTTTTTTCTGGCATATGATTTGTAGTAAAGAAGCACTGGTACAGAAAAGAAACTACTGATAAAAAAAAAATCACCTTCTGGTCAACATGTATATTATTGACCCTTCAGAGAGTCTCTTTGAAGAGATTACTATATTGTTTATGGCTCTCAGTAGCTAATACACTCCTGAGGCTGAACCAGAAGTATGGTTGTGCCTGAGGGTTTGTTGGCCACTCGAGCACGGACCTCTTATACAGTCTTTTTCGTAAGCGAAGATACTTTGAATTGCAAGATACCTTTTGCAAAAAAATCAAAATTATGACATCATTTTTTTCATCCATCAGTCTTTGATTGGCCATGTAGAATGCTGTCCTAAAATGACCCTCTTTGATGTATTTCTTGGTTAGGATGAATACGGTTCTCTTGCTCTTGTGGATGCTCTGCGAGAGGTTGTCAATAAGGGGACAACCAGGGACCCAGTCTCGGTCCTCTAGACACAGAGTCAATTGGTGGTCTCCACGTTCCTCCAGATGAGGGCACATCTCCTTCATCACCCACTCTGATACCGCAGGATCGTTTTTGTCATACATCACAAAGGCATCGTAGACTTCACTCTGAGAATACAGCCGGAAATAGCCTTTGAACTTGGCCCTGCAGAAGTGATAAATGTACCAGACATCCCATAGGAAGAGATGGCTTGAGATGGACAGAGTAAGAAAGCCAAGCAGTAGGGAGGTCATGAGAGTGTAAAGGATGATTGACAGGAGAGAGTGCTGGCAGGCTTGCAGGTCCACTGAGACCACAAGATGACCTTTCTGTACTCCAGGAGAAGCACAGGTAACATCTATTCCCAGTCGGGGGATAGTTACTGTAGTGTTGTTTAGCCAACGAATAAACCAAGAGGCATTACATGTGCACAGGTAATTGTTCTTATGCAGAAGCAAACTGTCCATTTGCTTAATGACGTCATCTGGGAAGCTGGATTGCTCAATGTGCTTTATAAGATTATAGCTAAGATCCAGATATTTTAACTTGAAGGCATCCTGGAGGAAATTGGGAGTAAGTTTTAGAATTTTGTTGTCATGTAAAACAAGTTTCTCAAGTGATGAGGTACAGTTTGACAGCATTCTTGGTACAGAGGTAAGGTAATTTCCACTGAGGTCTAATACTTTTAGAAAGCGCAAAAGTTGGAGTTCCCCCCATGCAAAAAAGTACAATTTGTTCTTTTTAATGTAGAGCTCAGAGAGCTTGTCTGGTAGACCACTGAAGACTTCTCGTCGAACTGATCGAAGGTTGTTGGAAGAAATGTCAAGCACTGTCAGATTAACTAACTTTTTGAAGTAGTTGATGTACCTCGTGTCTCCATCTCTCCACAGCATATCCAGTCTGTTTCCTCTGAACTCTAACTTCTCTAAAGATTCACTTTCCATTTCTGTGTTGGTGGAAGTAGAAATCTTATTGTGATTCATCAAGAGTATCTTTAGTTTTGGTAAATTTTTAGTGAAATTGAGCATATGAGTTAATCCCTCTGATTCAAAGTAATGATTGTTTTTACTTATATCCAATATGACCAGATTTTTTAGCTCTTTGAATGCAGTGAAGTAAAGTAGGTCCAGGCGATTTGATGAGAAGTCTAGGTACTTCAAATTAGTCAGATTGCTAAACTCAGTTCCATTCAGGCTTTGGCTCATTGCATTTCCAGACAGATTGAGGCACCTTAACTCTTTAAGATTTAAAAACCTTGAATGCAAAAAAAAAATGTTGTTTCTGCTCACATCTAAAGTTTTGCCAAACTTGCTGCATTCCTTCTTGACAAATAATGTAATGATTCCAAGTTCCTTATCTTTGTATTTACAGCTGCGAGCATATTCATCATATCTAAAGTAATGAATCTCTCTCACTTCTTTGTTTTTGAACTGATCAGCAGCCGACATGGGGGACCATAGCATGGGCTCCCCTCTAGTAAAACTAAACACATTTTGAGAATCAGAAGGAGATGAAATTTTGTTATCAGATAAACTGATTATTTTAAAGCTTTTTAACTCCATCAGAATGCTGAGGTTAGCCATTTTGATAAAATTTGTGCCAAGATCTACAACCTCCAAATTTGGTAGATGTTTTAAGGGAGCAATGCTCTCTGGCTTTAGTTGCTGAAAAACATAGCCTTTTATCCTGAGAATTTTAAGAGACTTGAGTGAGTCAAAATGTCTGCTCAGCCTCAAAGTTTGAGGATACCTCTGGAGCTCATAGTTAAAAGACAGGTCCAATTCTTCTAGCTTGCCCAAGTAGGGAGGAAAGGTAGTGATTCCGATATCTCTGGCTAAAAAGTTTGATGAGAGGTCAAGCACTGTCAAATCCTTTGTGCTCGTAAACCATTCAGGCAGCACATTTGTCAGGGAGTTACTGTGCAAACGTAATGTTTTCAGTTTTTTCAACGTTCTAAAAGCTCCCTTACTGATATTTAGTGGAGCGTTATTTGGGCATGGGGTGCATGGAAAAGGGGCGTTGTAACATCGAGGACAATTTCCACTAATATCTAAAATCTCAAGGTTTGTCAAGTTTTCAAAATCTACATCAGAGACCTCATGAACATTGTTATTGTATAGATATAGCTCTTTTAAACTTGTAGGCAAATTATGGGGAATAAAGGATAGGTTGTTTGACTTCAGAGACAATAATGATAAATTTTCCAATTTTGAGAATGAACCATCTTCTATATAGTAGGAGACATTGCAGGGGTTGCGGTAATAGCAGTTTTGTCCCAGGTAAAGCACCTGAACATGTTGGATCTCAGAAAGATTTTTCTTAGAAATATGGAAAATATGATTTACTTCCAAACTCAATAGAACAAGGTTTGATGGCAAGCCTTTAGGAATGCTTTCAAGCTGATTCCCATCTAGATACAATGCCCGCAAATTTCTTAGTCCAGTAAATGTGTTCTCCTCAATTGTCACACTCTTTGTGCACATGTTGTCCTTTGGGCCGATTTTGATGGGTACGCAGTTGCACCTCATATCAATCTCTGTTAGGTTGTCAAGACCCGTAAAGGAGGTTGAGTTTAAGTTTGGAATATGGTTGATGGTGAGAGTCAGATTGGTAGTCTCTCGTGGGATGGTGACGGGAACTTCCTTGAGACTTCTTTCAGTGCAATCCACTTTCACTGCAGTCCCATTGTCCACCTTGCTAACATCACATGGTAGAGTTTTTGGGTAAGAGATGTTGCCTGTTGCTTCAACGTAATATGTGCCTAGGCCCAGCAGGGCCACACAAATCTGTACAAAAACAGATGATTTCATGAGAAACATACAAAATGCGGATTATGCATGAATATTTCTAATAGATAAAATTAAACATTTGATTATAAAATGCGTTAAAATATAAAACAGCACATTTGCAGTATTCTTCATTTTGTGATATTTTTGGTCTTTTAGTACTTCATTGTAAATAATGTGTTTCATTTCAGTAAATGTATTCTTATCTAGTATGTTACATAGTTTCTTTGCACACAGCAGTATATTTCAACCTCTTGTTTCTGTTCATTTGAATAAATTAATTAGAGTTTACAGCTCTTTTCAAAATTTAGCCTCCTAGAAACTATAAGAATAGAACTGATGAATACAAAAAATATTTACCAAAGATATGTAAATGATGCATTAGATGGTGGCATTTTGCCTGTATGATGTTGATTTAATATCAACATTAATCTCATATGAATATTTGGCTCTAGTGTCATCCTCATAGAAAAAGTAGATAGAGTCTATAATTTTTCAATAAACTTGGGCTTTTCTTTACAATCTCATCGAGGCTGCTTTTTTTCTGTTTGTTTTTTGTGGGGTTTTTTTTTAACTTTTTTTGCTGGATATCTGTTAAGTTAGCAGTTTCCTATATTATTGCCAAATTGTAACAATTTATCAGCTGTATGCCAACATGATCAAAGTTAACAAAAATAAGTGCTTGAAATACACTATTTTTAATGACTCCACATTACATATATATGTTGCACTCCAGAATCATATCTTTAAAACAATTTTTTAAAATGTTTGTATTAAGCCACATCTACGCAAAGCTAAATTCCTAATCTAATTGAATATAGTTTCGCACTACATAGAATATAACAGAGTATATAAAAATTCTTGTTTACTCACCAGGTGCAGGGACATTACTTTTTCAGGAATATGTGAACAAGTCCTGCTGCTGCTGTCAATGCAAGAATGACACTGAAAGAGCTTTTCTACTGTCAGCTCAAGAAAACACATGAAAGTAGCAGGTGGCTGTGTAAACCTATTATATGTATAATTGACCAGCATCACTTCCCTATTGTTCCAAACCTCACTAGAGGTGGGTAGACCCAAACAATTGTACAGAAGTAAAATTACCACAACTGTATGTTATTTTTTCTTAAGTAAGATTAAAAAGTAGACATCCAATAAATTACTTGTGTTGTAAAACATGTATTTTGTAAATAGGCTGCTTAGGTGCTTAGTAAATCATTAAAATATCATATCAACTATGTAATAAAGCAAGGCCAAAATGTAAAGTAAACTTCAAATTCTGGCATTTAAAATACTTTTATAAGATAAATAACAAACAAAAATACATTTCTCCAAACCAATTTTCTATACAACTTATTAAACTATAACTTCAAATGACAATATTCACTCCTTTCTGTCTATTAGCTTGGGCTTTAAATTTCCTGCTAGTTTCAAATAAACTTGTTTACAAAAACCCACTAATGTTGTCCTAAACTTTAACCGCATGTCTTTGTCTGAAGCACCTTTTTTAAAACAAGCTTGTTTGTTATTCAGTGAAGTTACTGAGGATTGATGAAGTAGTCAAACATTTAACTTAAGTAAGTGTAGCAATATTTTATTCAGATATTAAACAACTAAAAGTAAGAAGCAGGTGGCAATAAAAATACACTAAAAAGTATGTTTTTGTTCAAAAGTTACTAAAGTAAATATAAGAAGGTGCGACCCACCTGTGAACATCACAAATTAAAATTATCTATCTTGTACCATGGTGGATTTGTTTCTTTTTGTTTGTAAACATCTATGGATTTCATAAAGGATATAATCTAACTGAAATATGGGATTGAAATATCTGAGAATATGTTTCAAGCTACACAATGTAATAGCACAGTTGAATGACCCCCAAAAAATTGGTTTCATTTCTCTGAAAATTGAAGGGGGAAAGTGAAATCTATGGGTAAACTTTGGGTATAAAAATTTACATTTCAAAGGTACAAATTTTTTTTTTTTTTAAATCTGTGGCTCCTTTGTGGCTTCAAGGCTGAGCAACCTACACACTCACCTGTTCACATAGTGTGTATGTCAGATCCTCAAACAAATGCAAAAAGCCACAGAAAAATCTCTCTTACTAGACACTTTGTTCAAAGTTAGACAAAACAAATATATTGAAGAGAGAAAATCAAGTCAAGCTCTATTACTCTGATTATTTAAGAAATAATGAGCCAAATCCAAGCTGAACCTTTTTATACGTAAATGTCTTTTCAAAATAGTTAGAAAGTTGTTCTATTATTTGGTAAAAAAAAAAATAAAAAAAATAAAACAAACTGATGCAAAATCAAGACAACAAAAAAAGAACAAAACAAAAAACCTATTTTTACTTGTATTTCTTAGTATTCAGTTTAATCCTTTAATTTGAGTACAACAAAATGCCCTACAGGCATTACCCTACCTTATTTATTTACAGGGGATGCCAATAAATAAAACAACAACTCTTTTCTGACTCTTTCTCAGGTCGGAATTATACATTTCAAAAACATCATAACCCACTCAAAAATGTACTAAATAAAACATGTCACTACATGTTGAAATACCTTTTGTATTTTCATAGGACTGACCAGCCTCTTCGTCCATGTTAAACTTTCCCCTTTGAACCACAAATCTTTTAAAGTTTCAGAAAATAATGTCCTATATATTGTTAATATCTTTGTTGTACATAACTTTTGGTGTTTTGCCTTGATCTGAATCCATATTAGCTGAAACCATTCTGAACCTAAAGCCAACACAATGTTTTATTAATATAATTTTATTTTTGTCATGGTGGGTTTCAGATATCTAACCCACATGCAGAACACCACTCGGAAACAGGGAAAAAGTTCAACAGGTTTATTGAAAAAAAAAAACACAGATTGTTCAGGTTCTGGTTCTGGTTCTGGTTCTGGTTCTGGTTCCGGTTCCGGTTCCGGTCCAAAGCGGGATTCACAGAGTTCTGTAGGTTCAGAGTTTGGTTAGCCAGGAAATCCAATAAGGGAGATTTCAGTTTGGGTTCGGGTGGTACCTGATGTGGTTCTGACAGATCCTGGCAGGGGAGCTCCAGTGAGATCCAGAGAATGGGTTCCAAGCAGAGCGAGAGCAGCAGCAGCGTCTGGCTTCGGCCTAGCGAGGTTCAGACCTTGGTCAGGTTTTCCAGC
>JAUZNJ010031461.1:0-14210 GCA_034780135.1 Jordanella pulchra | reverse complement strand
ACCTCTCACCTCAGGAATAGCAGATCTACAGATTCAAGGTTTCTGTACCAATCATCTAAAATGATTTTATTATTTTTTTCCTTTCTTAAAATATCAGAACTTTTGTTCTGCAAAGGTGATACTGTTTGAGAATTTATTGATTTTACATAACTTTATAATTCATTTCAAGGAACTTCAGAGAAAATCTGATTCAATTTCTTGATTCTTGAAATGAAAGTGTGAGCTGAGATTTATAAAAACTTTGGTTAAATTAGAGATAATTCCTTACAAATATTGACAACCTCTTTTGAGCCATTTTAAGCTAATGTGCCTGATTCTGTCCAGGAGCGATTCAACTGCTGCTTTGTGATCAGCAACCAATCCTTTAAATTGTGTTCATTACAAAAACAGGATCTTTGATCAGTCCTTAATTGCAGTTTTAGAATCTGGTCCAGCAAAGCTGTTCTCCACTCTGGCTTGCCACAGATCAAATTGTAATTTTCTCCAAATATCCAGCTGTCCAGCATACAGATGTGACTACTAAACAGCCTGGAGCTGCCGTCCACAGCTGTGAGGAGGAGTTGGAAAAAGATGTGGTTCATCTGTCAACACATGGTCTCTGCCAGAAGAGGTTGGGACTCATTGTAGGAAATATTTTACAACCTTTTATTCTTCCTCTATATGCTGCTGGTGCTTGTAACAATAGGTTTGAATTTAAACTATGATTGCTTGGGTGTAATTTCACTAGAAAAAAAGAACGTAAAACACATTAGTTTCTTTATTTGTATTTTATATTGTTTCTGTTGGGAGTTTTTTTTTATGTCTCACTTGCCCTTAGAGGAGGAGACAAATTAAATTATGGTTGCAAACTTTGTCTTCTTTATTGAAATCAAATTAATAGATTTTATTAAAGCTGAAATTGTGTTTTGAAACTGCGCTAAAGGTTTGGAGTGAGAATATCAGAGGGTCAACACAAATAGATAGCCAACATTAAGAGTGACACTTAATCTTACATTTCCTGGATGCCAAACACAACTGTGGGCACTAATTGGAGCCTTAAAAGATTCACTGAGGGGTGTGGAGGACTTGTAATATGAGGAGATGTCCTATGTGTGTTCCATTCTCAGTGCAGGATGGACCAAAAGCCTGGGGTGTTAAAAGAGGTTTCAGTTAGTTGTCGTGTGTGTGTGCTTTTCTCACATTGCATGTGCTCACATACTCTTGTGCATTTCTTATCATTAACAGCTTGCAGCTGTGGCTTTGGAAAACCTTATCGCAATTTGTAATCGCCTCTCAGATAACGCTCTGTACGTTGGATTTAGGATATGTTTCATAGTCATTACCGGAGTTATAACCGTCATGGCTCCAGGGCTTCTTCCTTTTGCCACTTGACTCTAAAATAGGTTGTTTTTCAACTTACTGGAAACTTTATTATTTGAACATCTAGTAACTATTATCTTTCCATATTTCTAAAGTCAATTAGCCCCTAATGTAGAAACATGTTTTCTTTATGATTTAAACGTTGACATATTTTAACAATACTCTGTAACAATACGCTGTAAGCATAAAGCTGCATTATAATTTATTCCAAATGTCATTAAAACAAACTTAATGCTGTCTTGTTCAAATACTACCATTAAAAGTGGTGACAGTGGTGTAGGATGCAGGGGTTTGTCCTGCAACTAGAGAGATGCTGGCTTGAACCCCAGCTCAACCAATCTCAGTCAACACTTCACTAACATTACCTACTGCTGGTAGTGCCTGTGTACATTCATGCACACATGACACTTCTGTCATGTGTGCGTGAATGACTGAATGCAGAGCAAAGTGCTTTGGAGTCCACTGACTTGAAAAGGTGATATAAAAGTAGGAGGCCATTTATTGTGAATTTGTTTCACTCTGTTTCAATATTTTAGTGTCAACCTAAATGTATTCCACCTTAAAACAAACACGTTGCACCAAAGTCAGCCAAAAGAAAAAGAAAATAATTGTCTTTAAATAGAAAAGGGTTAAATATGCCTAACAAGGATAAAACCATTGATAAGTTTAAAAAGAAACTAATGAAATGAATACATTTTTTAGGTGAAACATGAATGTTTGCCTTCTTAACTTCATATGTGAGCAATCTGATGTATAAAATAATGAATACTCTCATTTGTCCACAAACAGTTACAGACCCCAGTCAAATCCACTTGATTCTATGAAAGACATGTTGTATTTGCATCAGGCATTAGATGTTTCTCTATTTCTCATGGTAAAAGTTGACCAATTGTTTCGACCGTGGAGACTGTTGCCCATTTATTACTCAGATGACTTTTTTATGTAGCAGACTCTGCTGTAGTTCATCTGCTTTTTAAAACTAATTCAGCCCCTCCCTCAACCACTCCTCATATTTTCAATAGTTTCAGGATTACTACCCATGCATCATGAAAATAAAAAGGGATGCATCATGAAAATAACGGATTCTACTTGGGAGGTTTAGCCTCGTATGTGTAGGTCGCCCACTAATGGACTGGATAGTTGTAAAAGATGTTTATCCCACCTCTGTCAAATAGACTTAATTTAGCCCTCTTACGTCTGTAGGTATGTATAGAACTGGGACAGATGCTTTAACAAAGTATTTCTTTATATTAATGCGAAGAACAAAACTTGGATAATTTAAATGCTTAAGCTGAGTTTGTGTTTTAAATTTATGTTTTTCTTTGTATTTTTTTTAATCCTTGACTCTTTTGGATTTCTTCCTAGGATCATGGTTTCTCTTTTGAGAAGGATGGGGACTTTAGGTTTGAGGACAGAGATCTGAACATTAAAGAATTTAAGGAAATTTTGAGCAGGAGCCAAAGAATGTGCCATGTTTTAGTATTTAACCCGGGCTGCGTTGGGTCATGCTG
Source organism: Jordanella pulchra (assembly GCA_034780135.1). Taxonomy (NCBI): domain Eukaryota; kingdom Metazoa; phylum Chordata; class Actinopteri; order Cyprinodontiformes; family Cyprinodontidae; genus Jordanella; species Jordanella pulchra. Next base: position 11,340 of record JAUZNJ010031461.1, on the reverse strand, counting down.
TTCTCACCTTCATTTATGCTTTTAATTATCTTTTTGTTTTTCTAAATCAAATTCTGCAGCTGCATTCATCTTTGCATTTAGTTAAGGAAAGATTTGTCATTAAAATCACTTGATAATTTTGATTTATTCTCTAGTGTTACGATTCTCAATTAATCACTTCTTTTGACGATCTCTTTGCTTAAACTAATTGCACCACTCAGTAAATCTGTTGTAATGACAAACCTTTTTTATAGAGTTTTTGAATATTTAACCTCACATTTGCACAAAGCGGCAGAGATTTTGTTTTAATATTGAAAGATTCCAGCTTTTGTTTTTGTTTTGGTTTTTTTTGGGCTTTCTTGCCTACTTTGTACATTCTTTATATTTTGTTCCAAACCCATCCTGATTAATTTTCCTTTTTTGTTACCCATAACTTTATTTTCATCTTCAGTGAATTTTATGTCAATTTTTTTCCTTACTTTTTTACTTTGTCTTTTACAAAAAAATATAATTTTGAAACAGTTTAATTGGAAGAGGCATGTGCTCATTATGGATGTTGGACTTCTACTGGACTTGCAAAAAACTGGATAGACTAACTTGATGACTTACCTTGATCTAAAGGCAGTCAATTCTTGAATATAAAAAAATGCAAGTGGTTTTAATCATGCATTTATTTTAGAGCTTTGCATACTACTGCATACTATTGTTGACTATTATTAAATACAGTGATCAACATTATCAGTTCATTTTCTCACGATGTCTGATCTCAGGCCAGACAGATTATCTTGGGAACATATCGCTTTTTGACCTCTTTAACAAAGAAAGGGACCATTACATGCTTCTTTTTCTTTTTCATTACTGGCATCATGCCTCAGTATTTTCATTGCCAAATGCTTCTTCTTTGGTCAAATACACAGCACCATATGCTCAGCAGATCAAAGAGCTACAGAAAGGCTCCCATGCAGCCAAATTATTTTTTAATGGTATAGAATTCCTCTGGTGTGTTTCAGCTTCCTTCCTTGCCTGACCTACTGTAAACCTAAAAGCAATAAATATCCCAAGCATGGTTGGGAATTTACTACACCTGCAGTATCCACTGCATGGTCTTAATAAGATACAGATGGCGGGGAACTTGAATGAAGGCCCAAATACACACTCTTAAAAGAAGGAAATTCTTTGTCAGGTACAGTTTCATCACCTAAGGAAAGCCCTTTCAGCCATAAACCGCTCAGAGTCTCCCGTTCATTTTGATCAACAAGTAAGGGACTAAAATTAAAAGCAATTTGGATTTGGTGTCACACTGACCTGGTTGTCAATTACAGAACAGGAAATAGCTGTCAGAAGTACTTATGTTTGATCCATGTAGCTGGTGGGAAAATTTCCATGTAGAGATAGACAAATACTCAGCTCTTAATGTGTTAAATGAATAAAAACCTCAGCAGCAATATGAAGTAAGTTGGGGTTTGTTTAGTAGTTAGTATGTCCTCATATTTCAAGCATTGGAAATGGAATTTGTTGGTTTTTTTAGAGAAATACAATGGCTGAAGTTCTTTAGAACAGACATGAATGTGCAGAATATGCCTTTGGATAAATATTATCATTAACAGTGATTGCATTAAATACAAAAACAAACATTTTCTGAGCCTAATGAGTGCCACACTGAAAAGCTATTATTCTTTCCCTGAGTTGTTTAGGAGCTGTCTGGACAAAAAGGTCACTATCAGTTAATCTTTGCTTAAAGCTATTGGAACATTTATTGAAGTTCAGGTATGCAGGGGAGCAAATCACCATGTTTGGGTCCACACGTCTGTGTCTGTATAAGCTTGTGTGATTGTGAGCCAACGAACACGTCCCCTGTAGCTTCTGCAAGCAGTAGTTCAGCCTGCAGAAAAAAGAAAAAAAATGCCATGGTATAGGCACTGATCTGTGGCTCTCTACATACACATTTCACTTTAGTTTTGGCAGGGGAAAGGTTAATGTTTAACAGCATGCTTGGTTCAGACACTAACGTGTGAACAAAGCACAATGCCTGCACTGTATAGGCTTGTATTTATTCAGAGTCACTTCCTCCCTTAATAGTCGGCTCTGCTTTCCTGACAGTGGAAGAAAGTAGGTCAAGGAAAAGTCATGTTTGAGGTAATTCACTCAAGGGGACTGCTTCTGTGATCATTAGATGACACTGGTTAACCCTAAGAGTGAGGTCATATTCAAAGCAACGTTACACCCAGAATCCCCTCTGACTGGTAGTGCGTCTAGGACATTTTATAGAGCACAGACTAAACCAATTATGGATGATTATTGAGGGGGAAAAGCTTTAAAAGATAAAAAAAAGATTAATGTCTGCATGAAACAAAATGTTTGTTTCTACCTTTTGCATTCTGCTATAAGATCTTTCTGCTTTGATAGGGCTGACCTGACCTTCCATACAAATCCATTGGAAGTTGTACTTCTGATTTGTGCAAAATGAGCTAAGCTAAAGATGAATGTATTCATTTGGCTCTCTAAGCTACTAGAGTTATTTGTGTTGAGCTTGTGAGGATTATGTTGCATATTAACAGACCTTTTGGATTAGAGATTCTTTCATCCATAAAGATGTCTGGAATGTCTTTTCATCAAGACATAATACCTTCTTTTTTCTTCTTTGTTTCTCTTCAGCTGTGTGCTCAATTTTCACCTCACCCCTTTTTTAAAGTCTTATCAAACATACCTTCTGGTCAGCATTTATGGTTTTGCCAAGTAACGAATAATGTCCTGCAGTTTTTCATAATGATATTAGTAACTCCTGGCTCTGTTTATTCATACCATCTGTCTCTGGAGTCACACATTACAGAATCATATACTTTCATATTATTCATGAGGAGATTGTTTGCAAGTGCCAACAGTAATAGAGAGGTAATTAAAAACATGTCATTGTGATGGAGGGCCAAGCTTTTATCACATGAAGGTTGTTGGTTTGTTTCATTCTTAGCCAGCAAAAGACATACAAACTGTCAATCAAATCTGGTATGTATTAAAAATATATATATTTAAATAGAAAATAATTAGCATCATTATATCAATTAAACTATTTAAAGATATTATACTGTAACAAATATTACACCCCATTTTTAAGACAAGGTGGAATTAAAAAAAACAACAATAAAAAACAACAAAAAAGGAAAGCTTTTGCAAATAAACAACATTTCCCAAATGCTCCAAAAAGATGTCTAATGATATTGGTGTGTATTTGGTGCATTTTGTAAAACAGGCTAAAGTCTCCATGCAGGTATGAAAGAGCCTGTTCATTGAGAAGTCATGCCCAGGCTTTGTTTTTCTATGCATCTGGCATATTCAGCCTGTTCCCTCCTGGCTCATCACCAAACCCAAATGAAAACATCAAAGTCATACTGTCATCAAGAAGAATTGGTTCTTTTCTCAGGAATCATTTTCTTCATGCCTCAGCTACTCCACTTTTTTTTTTGGAAAATGTCAAAAGAAATTCCCAGTGGTAATCAAAAGGAATTGGATAATTTAATCAAAACAAGAATGCTTGGCACTGTGTAACATTTTATTATCTGAAACAGTGTACAAATAACTCATATTTGCCTGTGATCTCCCTTAACTGTATCTTCAATTTCTTCTCAGAAGGCCATTGTCTCTGCAAAAAGTACAGAAAGGGCTTTGGAGATTACATCACATATTTATATTTGCACAGTACTGTGTGGAAAAAGGCTTAAATGTTGCTTACTTCTTAAAAAACATTAGGTTATTTATTTTAACAGTATTAAAATCTTTAAAATATTTCCTATTTTTAAAACTGCCACATTCAGTCACACATTACCTTCTTTGAATAATTTGCAGTGGAAAGGGCCTGAGCTACCAGTGTTTCCCCTGCACCTTTTCCTGCCCCTCCCCCCATCTGTTTCTGCACATTGCATCTTAGCTGACCCTTTATATGGCTACAACACTGAGTGACTTGCTATAAAGATTGATGCAGCTAAAGATTACCAGCTGAAAATATATTATGGAAAATAAAGAATAGCATCAATGTAATCATAATATTAAGTTCTGTAACATTAACAGGAAAACTGTTGGTTTTGTATTTTGAAATCTAGCAAGTGCATCCAAGCTAAGGGCTAACACAAACTACTGCATGTTAGGGTAACGATAAGACCGATTCTGTTCTTTTTGTTTCTGTACTAATTTCCTTTCACAGATTTATCTGGTTGAATCTAATCAAGCATCATAAAAATCTGAGATACCGTGCTTTACTGTGGCTTTCTATCAAAAATACAAATGTCATTTTTTGCCACCAAGCAAACTAAATTTGCAAATTGACTTGCAACAATAAGCTCCCCAAAATGTTAACCTTCTCTGGGCATTGAACTAGCTGTCCAGGATGGGATCATCTCTGGTATCATATGCAGTTTCTTTGTCTCCACTGATGATTTTTCTTACCCTGACATACAAAAATGCTTAAAGAAGCTTCAGTTGATCCACTGTCATATACTATTTCAGGCTTAATTTATTTCAGAACTACTTTAACATTTAGAAGAGACTGTGTGAGGAAATTTGCAATCAAATCGAAGTAAACAAGGCTTTCATAAAAAAAAAGACAGCTAATTTCAACCTGTAAGGTCCATTTATCTTGGTAAAGGTTTCTTACCTCAGCATGCTGAATGCTTAGAGCAGCTTAAACTGAACTACTGCCTGATATTTAATTCCTCTGATATGTTTTTCACCATTGCTGATGTTCTGAGATTGTTTATTGGACTTAACTTTTACCTCTGCACCAATAGGTATGAAAAATATGGATAAGTTAACAAATAGTTAATAAACATTAGGATTCTATTTAATAAAATATTGAAATTAACAACTTTTTTACCAACATACTTGATGAAATACAAAAAGTAGAAAACAGCTCTACGTTTCTCCAATCTTCTCCAATATTTTCTGTTAAAATACTATTTAATTTTGTACATAGTTTGTGTTTTTTTTAAGTAAAGGTACTATTGTAAAACTAAAAAAGTCTACTTCCATACTTACTGGTGTTGGAATCATCCATCAAAACGGAGCTGCATGGAAAGATTTAATTTTTGCTATAAACTGAAGAAAGATATTGTACAAACTTAAACCACCTTTTTTTATTTCATTCCCTCCCAAGCAACACCATCAAGTGTATATCAAATTAAAGAGAGACTAGTTTCAATATGTACCTTGAGCAAAAACATGTATTTATTACACAGGGGGAAAGGTTTACTCACCCTTTTAATATGCTGTCAAATGTCCAAGAGCACACTACCTCATTAGTACCCATTAACACCTCTTAGTTCTTGTGATCATAATGTACCAGACTGCTGGGAGAATACAAAACGTTCATCAGAGACACAAAATTGACTGAATTAACAAGGATCTGTCATAAACAAAACAAGTAAATAACAAAGCTTATTTAATAATAAAATAAGCAATTTTATGATGAAATTTTATGAAAAATGCACAAGCAATGAAAACCTTGAAATGATTTAAGTAATGTTAAAAAAAGGAAAAGATAAAATGGAGATGCATCACTTATCTCTTATAAACTAACAACCTTTGGCTGTTTGAATACTGTATGAAATCCCTTAATTTTTAATAATATCTGTCTCATTAAAGTTTGAATAATACCTAAAATCAGTAAAACTACACCTAACAAAATCACAGACTACTTTGAAATGGTTCAGGAGGGTTTTCACACAGTATGTACACATGCTCTGAAAGAAATATGAGCAAGCAGAGAACTACAGCACCCTTTGCATTCCTAGGCACCCCTTAAAGAGGTGTGTTCCAACTAAATTCATCATTTATTTTAGCAGCATAACCTTACTTTTCCTATACATAAGTGTAACAAGACAGCTTTAATAAATGCTCTACCTCATTTAAGGTCTTTATATGTCTGTGAACATTTAATTAGCTATTCAAGTCTTTCAATTTTCCCCAGCAAATGCAACATAGAGGACTGAGATTCACTCTTTACCATCAGAAAGACACAAAAATATGCAATTTAAGTAGCTTGAATGTATGTTAATGTTAACAATTAAAAAAACATGATACTAAAACATGCCTACCGCCTTAACATTGGGTGAGGGACTGGATGTTCTGTGGACAGGTTTGTAATCCATCAACTGGGCTAACAATGAGACAGCAGCTCTGTGCTTTTCTGGAGATAATTAAATAAAACTTGCACATTCATTGCCAAAATATGTTTCAGTAGCTTCTTTCAACAGTGGCTATGGGGGATTAAATGAAAGGCATAGTTTGCAGTTGCTTGTCATCTACCAAGGCTTCAGGTTGTTCTTACTCAGGAGGAAACATCCTGACTACTATTTTTCTAGAAATTCTGACAGACAGTGACAAACTTCTTTCTGATTAAAAGTCTACAGCTAATATCAGGGGTGGGCAATTCCAGTTTCTGAGGCTCGGTAACCCTTAGATTCACCCTTGGTCCAATACACCTACATAAAATGACTGAGTTACCCCCTCAGTATGCACTCAGTTCATCCTAAGTCCTCCCATTCATCTATTTACTTGATTCAGGTGTGTTGAACCAAAGGCACATCTAAATATTGCAGGAATAATTAATAATTGATGATTATTGAGACACATCATAATTTCACATACAATTTAAGTAGCTAGTAGTTTTTGTGATAATGCATATTTAAAGACAGACACTTCAAAACAGCTAATAATGAAATTATATCACTTTGTGCTTATTTAGTATTATGTTCTAAGCTGCAAAGTAAAAATTTCAAAGGCGAAAAATATCATTTGTAGGGGGACCCAAAAATAATTTGAAATTTTCTGCAATTGAAGCTTTAAATCTATGGCATGGTGATTCCCCCACCATGTTTCACAGTAGATACGGTTATTCGAGCTGTTAGTGTCCCAGATGGCTCATGGCGAATCTTTTAAAGGTTTTACAGCTTTCCTTCATAATTTTTTTCAGCCACATCTTCATAAAGGTCACATTTGTGGATGCATGATGAATTCAGTGTATACTTTATCAAGACCCATTTAAATTAAATTATTACAGGAAAAAAAGGGTTAGGGTTAGTTATTTCAGTAACTCTTTCAAAAGCTCAATATATATTTCAAATAAATAGAAACAAATGTTTTCAGGTTCTGATTTCTGTTAATCATCATGATTTAAAAAAATGCCTTATACAAAAATGTGGAATCAATAAAAATCATGCTTACTACTGTCTAAACATATTTCTTTCTAAAGGTACTTTTATTCTGAAAAAAGAGCTTAATCTGAATGTATATATTATATAGAAATAAAATGTATTAATATATCATCTCAGAGTTGTTTTGTTAGCAGATAGCTTCATAGCTGATCTATGAATCTCAGCAGCTATTCCAGAGCTAAAATGACCTTCCTGTTGGCCATGTCATAGCATGTGTTCCCTTGTGTCTGTTTATTTTCAGACAGTGAGATGTTTGTCTTTTAAATAATGTTTTATAATCTAACCCAACTTTAAACTTATCCACAATCTTTTGCTTGTTCTTTATAATATCATTTGATCAGCAATGTTATTTTATTAAACCCCTGAGTCTTTCACAATAACTTCTATACTCTATTAATAACTGATGGGGTTTTATTTTACAAGGTGACTTCTGAAGGCAATTGGATAAATGTTTTCTAAGGGTTATCAGAGTTTTGTGGTTGAATTCAAATGTATGTTATTTTTATTTTTAAAATATTGTGAAAATATGTGAAAATAAGTGATTTCCCTCTGGGGTTATTAAAGTTTTTCTGTTTCTGATTGTGAAAATCATGCATACTTTTCATTCTGTTTATATGTCTGTGTTATGTAACTGTCATGTAACTTTATTACCACAGAATACATACATTTTTGCGTTCATAATGTGATATGGAAATGTATAAATACCTAGGACCTGTGCATGGTTAAAGCAGAGGTTTTCTGTTATCTGCTCTGATCAATCACTCAAAACAGAATTTGCAAAAATTAAAATAAAGGAAATATTTGTTTAATTTCAGGGGTGCAAGAATCCATTCAGGAAAAAGTCATAACGGTGTCTGGAGAGGGAATGATCCAGAGCCCAGACTTCCCACACACCTATCCAAGAAACACCATGTTGGTCTGGAGACTGGTGGCATCCAACAACATGAGGATCCAGCTCACATTTGATGAGAGATTTGGTTTGGAGGATCCTGAAGATGGAATATGCAAGTAAGACATTACATGGGAAATAAATCTGCATCACTCTTGAAACCAGACAAAGAAGGCAGGCAGTAAACTTCAGTCAAGCCAGTTATGTTGCTTCTGAGTGCAAATTTCAAACCTTAACTTAATCTTCTAGTACCATTAAAATCTTTTTATATTTTACATAAATGACCATGTACACATCTGCTCTTAATTTACACATTCTTTTTCACCTTGCTCAGTTACATACAGATCTTCTCCAAAGACATGCTAGATACATGTTAGGCGATGAAAAGAAGACATGTGTCCCATCTGGATTGCTGTCCATCTTTAGAGATTTAAAGTCAGAGTGTGGCCATTTGTGAAATTGCCTTTAGCTTAACATGCCGGCTCCTGAATATTGAAATTCCCCACAGCAGAGTGATTCATTTTGCTGGAGACACCCAGCGTCTTTGTGCAAACCATCATATTTTACATGATGAGGTCAATAGTTCTAGCTGCTTATTGAATAGCTCCAGTTGTATGCCATGCTCTCTGAAAGGAAATATATAAACACAAATACACAAGTACATATGCTGTATATTAGCTGTTTTATTGACAAGCCCACTTTTTATTACTGGTGGGCTTTGCCTTTGTCATTCAATTTAAATGGACTTCCCAATTCCCCAGATCCATTTAACCAGTGTGCATAATTCTCTGTGCCATGATGTCAATAAATCAGAACTTACTGGTTGTCATAGCAAAGGCCAGTTAGGAGAAGGTGGAGAAGACAGGGGGATGGAGACCTCATTTGAAGTACCTGGAGAGCCCTCTAATGGATGATGAACGCAATTACTGTTTTCTTTAATACTTTTAGATTCTGTAATAAAATTATTTATGAAGAAATGAACATCATGAGGCTTTGCATTAGCATGTTTTCAAAATATGGCTCTTAGAGTAAAAATAAAGGCGATGAATAAGGTGATCCTGTATCTTTTTGCTTTGGTCTCGACTCAGAATCTTTTTAGAAAAAGCTTTTGCTGCTGTATGTTTATTTCCTCTAATAAAGCCTTCATCGTAGGCTTATGTGTTTATTTGCTTCTGACAAGGGCACATCACACTACACCAGCACACCTGTGTAGTCATGGGTGCCTGTTGATACAAGACGTCAACATTGCTGTCAAAACACTGTGAGTGAAAGTTGCTCCACGCTTGAGGATACAAAGCTTTAGCCCTGTCCCAACTTTACCACCCTTCACTTGTCAGAAACCTTATAGACTGTGGGAAGAGACAATAACTACATCCTTTTTTCAGGGCCAAAGGAAGTCAACCCCTCACTATCAGCTGGAGCTTCTTTGTTTTTTCCTCCTTTGCCCTCAGCCCAACAAGTTTTAGGCAGCTTTCAGAACATTTACAAGCATGTTTCATTGTGTCTTTCACAATATTCTTTCCTTTCAAACACCCTTCATTTCTACCCTACCTAGACAGAATGACAAAAAGATCCTTCGGGCCTTTTTTTTTCTCTTCTTCTGCTTCTTTCTGTTACATCTGTGTTTAAAAATGTATTCGAAATATTTCCCCTTGGATATACCTTTCACAGCTTTCAGTGCAAAAAAAAGAGAAAGAAAGGCAAAAAAAGAACATAATGCTATTGATACCAGGCATTTACCATTGTGTCACTACTCAATGTGATTCAAATAAACAAGTGTGCCATGTCCTATGCAGTGATCCACAGAAATGACAGGGGCTAGAGCAAACAAGCAGTGGGAGACGTGTTCAGCTCTGGTTGCAAGCCTGGAGCAAGATCTCTCTTCTAAGATGTGAGAGAGGGGCTGTATAGTCGAGATGCTCATCTGCTATTCTGTTTGTCTGTGGCAAGATGAAAGGCATTCTTACCAAATCCACTGGAGGAGAGGCATATTGAAGAGGGATTGCTTTCGCTGCTGGTTGGCATGGCAGCAGAGTCGTGGTTGGCAGCTCCCAGACACGACTGTTTTCAGAAATGCATTTGTGCCCTCTGTCTTCAGTGTGAAAAGTGAGGATAAAAAAAAAAGCATGTTTTTTCTGATAATCTGCGTCATCTCCGTGGCAGATATTTTATCTATTAATAATTGATTGGGTGAAAATGGTGTGGGAGAATGCTTTTGGAATATTAAACACAGTTTCCTGTATATTTCTGTGCACAGTGCAACTTTTTCTGGTAAATTTGTCATTTAAGAGATTTCTTTGTTGTCAACAGTTCACAGTGTTTGGGATACATTATACACTTTGTCAGTGAAATGGTGATTTTCAGAAATCACTGTTTAACATGGTGAGCCTGCACACATGGCGATGTGTAATGATCAGGCAATTCTGCATAATAGATAAGCCATCTGTCAGTACTGTGGATTTGTTAGCAAAGTTTTTGAAAGAGGGAACAACTTAGAATGCAAAAAAAAAAAAAAAAGTTTGAACTTTAGTCGATAGATGTCAGATGATGTGAAAATGTTACAGTTTTCCAAAAGACTTTGGTCAATATATTTGTTTATGTAGACAACAGCTTAGCAGTCCATTTAAATATCCACCCCACCCAAAAATAATGCTGAACCCCTGCACCCTCAGTTTATTTACCTTAAGAGAAAACTCATTTTCTAGCTTTGCTCATGTCGGCCCAAGTTGCTTTGTTGAAACCTTTTTAAACTGAGCAGTCAAGCTGGTTGAAAATGTAAACAATGTCTCCGAAATCCAAATATCCAAATTGGCAGCAGTAAATGAGAGGTTAGTGCGTCTGTTGACGCAAATGGCAAAGTGATTAATCCCAGACTGTTAGGAGTCAGATAAGGCTGTAGTGAAGGCAGTGCCACCTACACAGACGTATACGTTATAAAATGCTGCATTTTAGAAGTGCGGAAGTCATTCACTGTTGGCACAGACAAAACAGAAGAACCTGGACTGTGTTTAAGCATGTTATATGTTTAATAGGTTAATAAGTTTGTCAGGTAGATAAAATTATATGAAGCAAACAAGGAAATAATGCTTTTTTATTTCAATTCAGACCCTGCGTGGAAATTATAATTAATGCTTAGGTATTTTCTATTTACTAAGCATTCAAATTGTATCTAATTTTCTTTCGAGGATTAATGAAAACCACAGAACACACATTGTTGCTAATATTTTCTGCTTGCATAACTTCTCCATTCCACACTTAGAATCCATTATT
>JAUZNJ010031460.1:0-14210 GCA_034780135.1 Jordanella pulchra | reverse complement strand
TATACTTATTTATGTGCTTTTTGATGCATATGTGTTTTACTTTTTCTCTTCCTTCCCTGCAGATTCAAGCCAGATCGGCGGGCTGGACGCAGGGGGAGCCGGATCCCGTCGGCTGCGTACCGCCTACACTAACACTCAGCTTCTGGAGCTGGAAAAGGAATTCCACTTCAACAAGTACTTATGTCGACCGAGGAGGGTGGAGATCGCCGCTCTTCTAGATCTCACTGAGCGGCAGGTTAAAGTTTGGTTTCAGAATCGGAGAATGAAACACAAGCGTCAGACCACGCACCACCGGGATGGTAGCGGTGGAAGCCCGTGTTCCAGTGGGTTTGAGCCGCTCGAAGGCTCCGATGCATCGTCTCCGTACTCCTGTCAGCCACTGGAAGCATCTGGTACCGAGGACGGCACAATAGAGGGCGACCAGGGGGGAGGTAATGCGGCATCGACCGCTGTTTCCAGCGCCTATAGTACCACTGACAGCGGGGACAATGCGGACTCCACGCAGGAAGACACAGGCCGTTTGAGCCTTCTGCAGCCCAGGGCTTCTGGGTCAACGGATTCTGCTGGAGTTCTCTGCTCCCCGGGAAATTCCGCTGACAGCGCCAGTATGATGCACCGCAGCGGGGCAAGGAACGAACCGGGGCCCGGTCTGTCTTTTTTGGACCACCGGGAATCCTCCATTGCTCCTTCTGATTCCCTCGCATCTCCATCCACTGCGCTTTCAGATCTTACGCTCTTCACCGAGGACACCTGCTTGTCCCCCAGCCTGCAAAGCTCCCTAGACAGTCCGGTGGATTTTTCCGAGGAGGACTTCGACTTGTTCACAAGCACACTGTGCACCATAGATTTACAACACCTCAACTTTTGAAGGTATTAACAAGGATCATCAGGGGGTGGGGGGTAAATATGAAAACCAGGGAACGAACAATCAGCAGAAAAAAGACACTCTGAAAGGACTGTTGTTAAAAAAGCTTCTCGGCAACATTCCTGAAAGGTAGATAAATAGAATTGTATTTTTATTTATGCCTGTAATTGACGCTTAAAAGAGGAGGTAAGGAAATTGAATTTGGTTCTGTTTATTTTGTGTTATGTTTTATATCGCAAACACGGAAAGAAAATAATTTGTTGTTGTTTTTTTTTTTCTTTGACCAGATTTTGTTTTCTTCTCCCGTTTTGCAGATTTCTGATTTTTTTTTCTAATATATTTTTTATTTTGTAAATTGAGTTTCTCCTAATCGCTGAGCTGGTTGATTTATTCTGGTCTTTCAGGGGTTCATCTTCGTGGATCCTAAAAAAAGAAAAAAAACTCAGGAACTGTTCTCAGCAGGACTGCTTTGGAAAAAAGAAACTAAACTGAGGAATTAAGTATCGTCTTTCAGAGCGACAAAACCTGCTGTAAAGTCGAGATGTAACCTTAGTTTATTTATTAAGATTCTTTAATAGTGAAAATTCAAATTATTTATTGTACAAATATTTTCATAGTGCGATAATAATAAAGAATACAGATATAAATGTTGACAACGTGCTCCATGATTTTCTTTACTAACCTGACTGTGTTCGCGATTTACATTGTATTTTACATTTAACGTTATCAACACATAATTAATTCAGTTTTATACAGCAGCTGTTTTAAGGTAAATTAAATATTTATTCCTTATGTTCAGACAGCTTATTATTGATGTTAAAAATAAAACAATTGGTGGATAACTATATTTAATCATTTCCTACCATATACACCGATTTAATTAACTTAACGTTCCAGAGGATTTTTTGTGTAATTATGATAATTTTTAGTTGTAAATCTATTTTGCCTTTATTTTATATGAAATACTAAAAATATTCAGTCCAATTAAGTATTTGGCACCGTGAACATTTCTAGTGAACTTTGTAAGCTTTGTCATTTACACCCCCTCCCCTCCCCCACATTTAGCAGCAGTAACAGTCACCACAGCCAGCTCTCTACCAGCAGCAGGAGGATTCCAACAACAAAGCAGCGGAGACATTAAACACACCACAACTCCTTGCTGCTCTTCAGTTGTAAACAGAAAAGTTCATTTATTTTCCTTTTCTTTCCTGATATCTGCAGCTTTATGCCGGTTGTCATTGAGGAGGTAAAGTAGTGTCAGCTTAGCTGTAGCTCCTCGCTCATTGCATGTGTGGAAATGATGCTAACCAGCCGCTGCCCCTTTCTGCTCAGTCAAAATGGCGCTGAAAACAAAGAAGACTGTGAACAATGAGCAGTGGCAGCCATTACAGGAGGACTGGCCCCACAGAGAGCGCCTGGACTGGAGAGCAAATGCATGGATGCTGTTTCACATAAAACTTATAAAAACAATAACAAATACAAACACAACATTTAATCCACATGGTAAACAACAGGGATGGAATGTTTATATGTTTTCAACTGATTTTGAAATGATTTAAAATAGCGCTCTAGCTATCAAAAATAAGAAATGAACTGAGTTAAAGTTTATATATCGACAATAATAAACTTAGTTGCTGGTAAATTAAAGCAATGGATGATGTTTTTAAGATGAATTTGGTCCATGAAGATTTCTTTCTGCAACTCTACTTTCTCCAAGCATGAAACCATTAAGTGGAAATAGACAACAATTGAATCAAATCATTTATTTTATTTGTATTTCATTTGTAAATTAAAAAGAATAAAGCTTTATGGTTTTTTTTTAATGATTATTAGATAGAGATATAGTTGTAACAAACTATGGAAAAGCAGCCAATAAGTACCATAGGACTGTATAGCTTCAATATTTCATCTTTTATTCAATAACTGTTATCCAAACTTTGTCATCACAAAATATGACATAACTCTGCCCAAAACTATACATTTATCCTGATGCTTGGTGTAATAAAGTCAAGGTTTGTGTGAGAGGGAAATACATTTATGAAACCATTGGAAGCTTTTGTTTTTTTTCTATTTGATAACCATGACATGGTTAAGCAGTAAAAGATGAGACTTCTGCACTAACAAAGGACACACAGCTTTCAAGGGAAACTGTGTTTGGAGTCCAAATCCTACATTTACTTGTTTATATTAACTAATAATATATGTAAATATTAATTAATATATGCTAAAAAAAAACACGAAAAACAGTGCCTTAAATTATCGATGACTTTTAGATATTAGAATAATTTTATAGTTGTGGAAACATCCTTAAATTCTGAGGATTCATCTTTAGATGTTGATATTTACACTGTTGTAAACGTCACCTTTTTTCTAAGACATCATGTTATAATAACGACAGAAGCCTCTTCAGCCAGTAGTTTTGCTTTGGATGGTATTTCTAAAACCTGCTAACTGGAGAACATTTGTGCGACTGACAGCTGAGTCAGATCTCCACACTAGTGGTTTAGTTTAGTTGGTATTACTCAAGAATGACTCAATAAAACATTTTCTTTCTGTAGAAAATGTAACAAGGAATGGATCCAATAAAGTTAAACAAAAAAACTTCCTAAACATAAGAGTCTAAATGACAGAAAATCTTTTTCACACTTGTTACTGTTCATCTCAGTTCTCCTTGTAGACAAAAAGATTACAGTGAAGTACATCTCTATGCTTGAAGACATATCTCACCTTCTGAGTGCCTGTGTTTAGTGACTGCATGTGTGTGTGTGTCTTCCAATAATCTCTCTCTCCTTGCTGTCACCACCTGTCGGCTTGCTGCCATGCCATAATATGTGGATTGTTCTTTTATCTCTTGCATCACCATCATTGTTTTGATTTCAATCCGTGTGTGATGTGTGTTTGTGTGTAAGAGATTGCATACAGTAACCCAGGCATGATAGATCACCCACTTAGCAGCAATGGTGAAATACGTGAGGGGTGGATTTTATCTTCCTGGTTGTCAGAAGGAAACTCTCTACCTTAGGCACAAACTGGTGCCACTGATGCTGCGCCCCCTGGCTGCCGACACACGCTACTGGCTGCGACTTACGGTCAAGAGTTTCTGTCGGATTATGGACGTGTAAAGCAATACAAATGACAACGAAAAAAAAGATGGCCACATTTTTTTTCATTTATTTTGAATGTTTTTTTCTAAAACTTGTACAGAACAACCATCCTGATTTCTCATGTCTTCATAAAGAATACAAACAGCTTTAAATTCCATCATTTTAAAATATTTCATACCTTTCAGGTATCTGGGTTGTAGCTACTTAGTTATAGCACAGTTATTTCTACTTCAACAAAAGTGACTTTATGGAATTAATTATGTGATATGGGGTGTGTGATTTGGTAGAGCAGAGAATTACTAATTACTAAGAAGACACCAAGCTTTTATCAATAATAAACTCATTTCTTATTTAAGCAACACTGAGTAACTTTTGAGCCAAATATTAGCTGAATTTGAGATATATACTTTTTTTCAGGTTAATATTCATCTCCTGCAGTAGCGATGCTCCATGCAGGGTGATCTTCTCTAAACTCTCCTCTGTAACCTCAGAGGGTCAGATCCGTCTCTGACCCAGAGCTCCGATTTCCATTAGCCTGAGCTCCTAAGCTAAATAAGCTAACAGTTGTTGGTACATCTTAACCTTTGCTATTCAGATATATTTCTGGTTTTCTGAAGGAGAATTTAATCTAGAGGCAGAATGTTTCCTAACTTTTACCAGGAACTTTATGACTTCTCAATCTGCTGGTTAAATCGGGTCTGCTATCAGAACCAGAACCAAGAGGGAGGCTGGTTCATTTAGCTTTGTAAGCATTTGCCTTCAGGGACATAAAACCTGGAATATATAAATGTTACACAGTGTTGATTAAAAAAAAGAAACTAAGGCATACCTTGCAAGCAAGATGAATTGCCCCAAGATCTGTGAATTCACAAACTCTTGAAAACACATCTTACAAGTGGTCAACAGATGCATTAGTCTTGATACAGAAATGTGTCAGACCAATGAAATGCAGTAACGTACCAGGTCAACCGGAAACTGAAGGCTGAAGAAAAACAAAGATGGCTGCGCTGGTTTCAGCTGGAATGCCCTCTATTTCTTTTTGAAAAAAAAAGAGCAAAAGGATGCGATCTGTGCCTTTGTTAATGGGAAAGATGTTTGCTTGTTCATCCTGACCAGATTTGCTGAGAGTTTGATTTATCAATTAACTGCACTAGTTGTGAAAAAAATCAAGAATGTGATACGGCAGAGCTGCTACTGCTGCTGTGAATGCAGGTGCCATTTGGTGATTTTCCCAATCAGCTTAGAGAATTATACTGAATGGCCCTCCCTTTTGCAAACACTTTCCACAGGAGCCTTTCCAGATGGATCCTGTGAATAATTCAGAGTGAATTACACGGATCAATCTGGTTTATGCCAGGCTAGGAAGACAGGCTTAACATGAGGCATGACCACTTTTACCTGGGAATTTGCTATTCCCATGTGGATGAAACTGTCCCTACCTGATCTGTACTTGTAGCACGATCCGTACCATCAGCTCAATTTTAGCTGATATACATCCGGGTGCCCTCGATTTTACATTAAAAAAACAATGTTTGGGGCATGCAGGTGGCGCAGTGGTTAGCACGCATGACCTATGTATGGAGACCTTAGTCCTCGATGCGGGCGCCCCAGGTTCAAATCCAGCTTGTGGTCCTTTCCCGCATGTCTCCCCCCCTCTCTCTCTCATACCTCTTTCCTGTCAGCCTACTGTCAGAAAAACGAGCCACTAGAGCTGTGAAAAGCTAAAAAAAAACTATATTTAAATATTAATAATGTATTTTCTGAGAAAATAAATGTGTTTAAATCCTTTCTATTTCATCACTCGCCTGTGCCGATCTGCCCCGGAAATGGGATCCTACCAGAGCAAACTTTTTCCGCGTAAGTCTAGTCTTTTTAAGTTTTTGCTTTTCGTTTCAACCTAATGATATGTTGTGTATAATCTAAAGAAAGGTCCATCTAAAATGCAGATAAACACAGTTTTTTTTCCCCAGACTGCTCAGAGCAAAATCTGATTGTGAGATCAGACAAGCAGTAGAAAACATAAAAAGTACCCAACTGTCATTAAATATATTTTTAAAGATGTAGTTTAGCACTTTTTTGTGATTTAAGGATAGAAATGCATACTTTTATTACAATAATATTACATAATCAAATTATTTATGGCAACCTGGATGAAAATCTGCCAGCACATGCACAATTGAGCTGCTGATACGGATCATGTAGCGACAGTAATTATTCACCTCAGGAACAAGCAGTTCCCCTCCAACCAGAGGGTGGCAACAGTGATACCTTCATAGGAAATATTCTACTTTGACATTTTATTATGAGTATAAAAACTGATGGCAAAAATGTAGCAGTTACAACAATATACTACAGCTATAGAGGACTGATACAGAATTCATGCTACTCTCAGAATTAGTTTTTCTTTTATTGGAGAGAGTTTGTCTCTGCAGTCTTCTGGGAGTCGTCTTTGTAATTAAAATAAAGAACAACTACTCAACCTATAAAATGTACATATTACACAGAAATATAAACAATCAACTATGCTGCATACATGTATAAATATATGTGTCGCTGTGTAGCTCAGCCAGGACTTCTGGGCTTTCCTCAGTGATTCATTTCGAAGATATAGATGTTCAAGTTATTGTGGAAAAACCATTTTATCTTTTTAGCAAGTGGACGACCAACTGTGGTCACTTTTAATTCTCAGGGCAGATCTCTCCCTCGTTTTATTCCGTCCCTGATCACAATTCATTTTGGCCCTTTTAGTTACAGCAGACTAAGTTTTATTTCCTTACTCTTGAATTAAGTCTTTGATGGGATTTGAGGTGCAGTATTGGCAGGTCTTTTGTGATCTATTTTCAGAAACAGCCACCTGGTTCCTCTAACATTTGATTTATTCCACAGCTGCAGTTTGATAGCTGGTGGATCTTGTTTGTAATGATGGAAGATGAGGGCTGCAGTAATCCCACTATTTGATCTTTAAAACCTGCTTACATGCTTATATAAAGCTTCTTCATATGTCAGAACGATTTGGTCAACTAGTCAAGAGATGCTAACATTTTGGAGCAACTGCCTGACAAACTAAAACACAAAAAATGAGACACTAGTATTGTTTCAGTTCTTTATCATTATTTAATGAATTTTCATATTTATTCTCACCCTGTATTTAACCAGGAAACACTTTTTAGAGGCAGCTAAGAAACACAGACAGACGACATCAGTCTTTGAAAAACTCCCTTATAATTAAACACATGCTTCATAAGCATCCAGAAGGAGATACTAACTCTGCTAACTATCAAAGCCACCAGGTTTTCTTTCATTCAGCTTCTCTGATGACTAGAAAAACATATCCAGCAGGAAACATTCTACCACAAAATCCTATTTATATTTATTCTGAATGTTATCTCAGGAGAAACTGGTTCGCATTCTTAATCCATCTTTGTGTACTTATTAGAAATACAAGTTGTTAACCTGATATCTGTTTAATTATCAAATACATTTAAAGAGACCTCAGCTGACAAACCAGTCATCACTTGTTCATTGATTTTTCCTTCAGCCTGAAGAAGTTCCAGAATAACTTCCACTCATTCCTCCTCTGTATCCGGCCAAACTGTCTACTAAACCTCTTCTGACTCCTGCTGTGTGAGAGAGGAAGCTGATGTTCGCAAAGGGGTCATGGTCAAAGCAGAGGTCAGGCAAGGGTCAAACATTTATGAGTGTTTGACACATGGACACCTTAATGACAGGACAGTGTTTCCAGTCAAACTTTTTAAATATGTTTGGAAGGTGCAATTATTTTGATAAGGACAAGACAGAATGTATAAGGAAAACAACAAAAGCTAAAAACATTCAAATAAAATATAAAAAGATTTAACTAAACAGGTTTTATTGTTTCTTTTTCTATATAACCATAAAATATCCAAAAATAAACCATAAATTCCACTCTATCATTCATAATGCATCAAACAAGATGTCCGAAATAGAAAAAAAGTTTTCATTTTAACAGATATAGAAATGTTGCTTATGTTCCTTATTGCTTCTATAGAAAGAGAAATTTGAGCAATTTGCTGGTTTGGACCTTATAGGTGTTGGTTCATGTGGTGTTAAAGAAGAGGAGACGTTAGAAAAGCAAATGTTGCTGTCAGTCAACCATCGAAGGCTCTCTGAACTATTTCAGATCCATCATGAGTGAGAAACTGTTGAAAAGAGACTTTGCAATGGAGAGAAAAAGCAGACAAAGCACAAAGTTATGATTGGAATTTGACAAATAATGCAGAATGGGAGACAGAGATATAATGAGGCAGAAAGAGAAGTGGTCCCTATGTGATCCAGCAGCCTTTAAACATATAGCAGAAAAAATACAGAAAATAGCTCAGGATAACCAAACTATTCTGGATGAAGTCTGAGAGGTAGAGCTGCAATAGGACCAAGGTAGAGCTGAGGAGAAACATCCTGGCTGTATGCATATGATTACTTCAGTTTATATCTATCTATAAAGTAATTATATGAATTTTTAAATAAATGAATTTTTCAAATGACATTAAAGAATTCAATCCATTACTTTTAATCATTTAAAGGAGCATTTTCAATTTAATGGTACATCTAATATTTGAATCATGTATTAGTTAAATAAAAGTAGGTCTAATTATTTCATGTGACATTTATTTATTTCATGAAACATTCAAATTCAAGTATTTAATATGTTTGCCCTCTATATACCTCAGGGATCAAATTACAATGACTTAGAAAATCTGCTACCAGATACTTCTTGATACTTCACAGCTTGATATTTTTTTCTGCTTTGTCAGGGACTAAGTCTTAATTAACAATCATTGCAATTAATAAGAAAATATATTTCTCAGGCAAATTAGGTAGATTTAAAGCAATTTCATTGAAAGGGAAACTAGCCTTTTCAGTGATGTGTTCCTATATAAGAGATAATACAAACACAGCTTAAATAGCAAACCCACATTGATCAATAATCTCATAACTCAAATTCACAACAAGCACTGAGAGTGAAAACAACTTCCAAAAATGTTTACAAATTCCTAAAAAGACCAAATTCCCGACATCCCTAAAGATTAAATAAACAAATAAAAAATACAATTAAATACCAGGCTGACAAAATATTAAAGGAAGAAGAAACCATTTCGGATACACTTTACAATAAACATCAAAACCATAACTTAGAAATGGTAAAAAGACCATTTAATAATGATTTATAGATATTTTATTAATGTTCGATTCATGTTTAAACTGCATCTAAACCATTTATAAATGGTAATCACATCACTTAAAAAAGGTAAATTATAAATAAAGGCTAGGTTCAGGTCTTAAGTCCACTGATGTAAAGTTTACGGCAAAACTAACATTGAAGGGCAACATTTCTCTTATAAATGGTTTAGATGCCGTTTATAAATGATTACCAAAACATTAATCAATTATCTGTTAACTGTAATTAAATGGTCTCTTTATTATTTATAAATGACGGTTATTGTAAAGAGTTACTACGATATATAAAACAGATTCTTACTGTGATACAGGGTAAAGAAAAAATAACTTGTACTGACAAAATATCTATTCACCTCATTTTTTAACACCCAAAGTTCACTCACAGTGGTTGCAAAGTAAAAGAAAAACTTCAAGAGAATATTACTCAAGTATGACAAGTAGTACCGTAAAACTACTCTGAAAAGTACATTTTTTTTCCAAATGTTATTCAAGTAAATGTACAGTAACTAGTTACTACCAACCTCAGAATATTGTTTTTTGCCACTTTTCTTTCTATGATGAAGTTTTAACTGAACGGAGGAGCAGGCAAAGTGTTTGCTTGGTGTGGGAATGATTCCTATTTCTAATGAAATTTGACTCACATATTTAATATCAATAATAACTGAGTTATCACTGTAGATTGCGCTGTTTATTCAACCCAGCTGGCAAAAGATAAGGATTTTAAGAAATCTTTACATTTACTCTAGAACTAAAAAGTTTAGAAAAAAAAATGAATTATTAAAGAATCTATTTTGTTCCTTCTATTTCTTATCTTTCATTTTGCTCAAGGTGTGGTCATTAATTGTTCCAATGAATCCCTGAATGCTTGCAAATTCCAGCCAATGCTAATACCAAAATAAAAAAAGGTAATATCTGCCCTAAATAATGGCCAGTCTTTATTGTTTCATGGGGGAAATATCGGTATGTTGGTGTCTAAGAAAATATGATCTACTTTAAGATTGGCCTTAAAACGTTCCTTTTTGATAAAGCTTATAGTTAGAGTGGCTCAGGTTATCCTGAGTATCTCTATAGTTATGCTGCTATAGGATTAGACTTCTGGAGGACATAGGGACCACTTTTCATCATTCTTCTTCATTCTATCTCTATTCTCCCATTCTGCAGTATTAGTTATTTCAACCTCTAACTTTATGCTCTCTCTGTTTTGTTTCATCACAGTAGCTTCATCTGGTCTGTTCCTTTTACATCTATTTTGTAAAGATGTAAAAGTGACTGATTACACTGATTAAGTTCTGAGGTGTATTCCCTTTGTTAAAATCTCTTTAAAACCTGTTTTGTTACAAAGTGATGCTGAACTGAACGAAAAGCAAAGAGGTTCTCACATCACCAAAAAATAACTACAATAAAGTTTCAAGACTTGAAGACTTTAAAAATTTGAATGAAGGATGGGCATAGAGTGTACAGCAAAGGAAAATCCTAGTTCATGAAAAATAAATAACTTTATTTTAACAAACTGTTATAAATCATCAGAATCAGGTGACTGAAAACCTAAAAAAAGTAAAAAATATAATTAACAACTAAAAAGGAAATGAGAAAAAAACAAATGACACATTTTTTCTGTTTCTCACTACCTGCCCTGGCCTGAGGGGGGCGTCCTGTTGAGCTGGCCTTCCTAATGAGTCGATCTCTCTGCACCATATGATGCAGAGTACAAGCCTCCATCTTGTTCCTTGGGTGACAGTCCTTTATTATGGGTTAATTATATGAATGAAAAAAGTTGGGCAGTATTTTAGTAGTAGTACTAGTAGCAGTAACGATCAGGCAGTAGGTCCTGGGCGAGCTGCATGGTGTTATGTGTTTATGCCCTCAGCACTAAGAGTACGTGATTAGTTAAGTATGTTCCATCTTCCCCTTTTTTGTTTTATTTTTGATTGTGTGCATCATAGTATTTGAAACTGTTAGATTACTGTCTGGAGGCTGTCATAACTTCTAATTATATGAATCAGTATTTTTTGGCTTTGAAAACAAAGAAAAGGAAATAAAGTAAAAACAAAACGAGAAAACTAAGGAAAGAGAAGAAACCAATGAAGCGCGCACACACACACACAAATATACATACATCTATATATCTATATATATAGATTACCAAATAGCCTTAGGTGTCATGTTCTGGTGTTGCAGACCAAAGAGGAGACGTAAACTTGACAGCAGCACGGTGAGTTTGATGTTCTAATGAAATTATAGATGCATGTGCACACGTATGGAGACAATGTATTACCAAAAGCAAAAAACATGTTCAAAAACAGAAATACGGGCTCGGTTAAGCACGTGACAATGTATGGAGGCCTGAGTCCTTGATGCAGACGTCAACTGTAGTCGCCAGTTGACCTTTGCTGCATGTCTTCCCCTCTCTCCACACCCCTTTCCTGTCTGCCCATTAAAAAAAAATACCTTAAAAATAAAGGAAACTAGAGCCTAAGAAAAATAAAAAAAAAAATACAAAGAAATGAAACTTGAAAAAAATATGGATAACAAATGGTTTTAAGAGCAATTCATACATATGCAAAAGTTTAACCACAATTTCTTAGTTTTTTTTCCAAATTTTTTATGAATGTTATTCTGAAATATGTTTTCAAATTAATTTTCAAAAATTATTTAGGAAGACTGGATTTCACAAATTGTATTCTTTTCACATCAAGTTTTTGTTTTGCCTGTGTGTGAACCAATAGAAAGGAACAGCTTTTTAAAAATTATATTTTATGAATAAAAAATTTAAAACAAAAGCTGAAAAACTATCATAAGCTTCATGTAAATCACTATTAAAACCATTTTTTATTGAGACGTGTTTGAAAATTCCATTTTCAAAAAGCATTTTCTTTGAATGACCTTTTTTTGAAACATTATTTGCTTTTTAATTAAATTGAAACAAACTTTTCTCCATAGGCCTACATATGGTAAAAGACATGGAGATGCGACACAAAAACCGAGGTGAGATAAACTAGAGCATGGAAATAGAAACGTGAAGCAGAACTAAGGACCCGATGAATACTGGCAACAGAGAAAACAGCTGCAAACAACAGCGTAATGAGGAGAAACCAGTGAATGGGATCTAATTAACAGATGGCTCTGGCTGCAGAGAAAAAAAAATAAACAAGGAAAAACAAAAGGAAGACCCTAAGGGAGCCAATCCAAAGACCACTGAAATAAAGACCAGGGAAATTTGGCAAAGTTTTAGAAACTGAATGAATTATGGCAAACCACAAACGGCAAAAATAACAGAATACGACAAGCCAAAACAAACAAAATAAACAAATTAGCATATGCTTCCATTAGTAGAAGGTTATTTCTCATGAGCTAAACTTACCAACGGATGTTTTGCTCCTGAAAAGGCTGCTCTTCTCATTGAACCATTTTGGAGACAATGAATCAGAGGCCAGTTTCAGTGTCAAGCTTTGTTGTTGAAAAAGCTGTCATTTTTCTTTTTTTCACCTTTTTATGATTTTAACAGCTTGTTGGGCAAAATTGTTGGTCCTGTTGTTGGTAAAACAAAAGTTGTCTTTTTTTAACTGTTATAAACCTGTTAACTTGTCATGTGGGAACAAAATGACAGTCTTTGTTTCATTTTATATGCTTTCATTTCTGCAAATTTCATTTACTTCCTTCACATACAAGTGAATATGCAAACAAAAAAGCTGAGACATTGTACACTTGTTTGAAATGACTGAAAATTCAGTTTGTTGTTATTTATATAGCACCAATTCACAACACATCTCAAGGCTCTTTACAAAGACAATTCAATCAGATCACACAGTCAGACTAGTTAAAAGTTTTATAGGTAAAGAAAACCAGCTGATTGTGACTTCTCATCATTCTGTCTCTATTCTCATATTCTGCAGTATCTGTTAGTTCAACCTCTAACTTTCGGCTCTCTGTTTTTCTCATCATAGCAGCTTCATCTGGTCTGTTCCTGTTCGCCATCCTGGAGAGAAATATTAGCTGAGCTGCTGCCATCAACACCTTGGTTTATAGACATTGGAGCTTGGCATGTTTTTCAGTGTTCTCCTGCATTCCTCAATTCTAAAATACTTAATTTATCCCAAAAGGAAATTAAATGAAAAATAAAATATAAACATAATCATGTTCCCCTCTGTGTAGTAGTACATCATATTTCTTTTTCCGGTTGCTTGTGCTTTTCAAAAGGCACTGAGAAAAATAAGAACTGATACCTACTTTTTAACCATGTCATCCCATATGAAAAGAAAACAGCATTTTGTTGGAGTTTTGTGAGACAGAATCAAAACAATAAATCCTGAAAGTCCCACTGCCACTCTTTTACTGGGTGATCTGTTACAACAAGTGCTGTTCAGCAATCCTCACTGAACTTGTGTCAGATAAGCGTGCTAAATAATGCTCAGTTTATCCAACATGTTGAAGCTAAAGTTCTAATCAAAATGAAACAGATTTTAGCTTCCCTCCAATGGCTTCCTGTTATATCCATAATAAAATTTATAACCCTCATTCTCATTATAAAGCACTGAAAACCTGTCATCAGGCTAGATGCAGATTTGACACAAAAGCACCAAGCGATTTGCTGTTATTGTAATTTTATAGTCTGTGAAACATGTCAAGCAATCATAAAAACTCTCCAGTTAACAATAAAAGGTTTGCAGGTAGTTTTCTCTCCCAAATGAGAGAAAACACTTTGTTGTGTTAGAAGTCAAGAAGGACATATGGACAATGCTAGCCACAGCTTAAGTCTGCTTTTGTCATTGCCTAACATTAATAACCATTTTCAAATTACACATTTTCTTTAGTTTCCCAGTTAAAGATCCAGTAAACCTGCTGAATATATGTCATTTTGTGGTAGTTTCCTGCTTGGACCCATTGAATCAGTTGACTTTTGTTGAACTATACAAATTTTGGTAACCGACGTGAACAAAAACCATGCATATAATGATGGATGGATGGATGGATGGATGGATGGATGGATGGATGGATGATGGATGGATGGATGGATGGATGGATGATGG